>JAJOZX010001331.1:482500-627500 GCA_023014485.1 Bathynomus jamesi
GTAGGAGAATTACGACTCCTGATCGAGTGAGGACCATGGTGTAGTGGTTATCATATGTGACCGGCAATCGGAAGATCCTGGGTTCGATTCCCGGGTGGTTACCTCATTTGTTCGTTCTCCCTCCTCATCTTGCGCGAAATGTTCTCCTATACAAGTGTCGCTTCTTTACGTTATATATATATATATATATATATACACACACATATGCTACCATTACACCACGGACCTCGATCAATCATAAATCGAAATTCTCCCACATAGGGCAGAAACACATATATATATACAGTACACTGTATATTCAATTATATCATGTTTTTTTAATTAAAATATACCAGACATGACATTACATATTTTTTTTAATATTTAATTCTCAAAAATTATAACCAAAAAAATATATATATTATTAAAAATAGATATAATAAATCGTGATAAAATTGATTGTACATTTTTGCGTAAAGAAATGTGAATACTTTCCTTCGTTTGTAAAAAAAAAAAAAAAAAAAAAAAAAAAAAAAAAAAAACAGGATTACGATTTGCTTCCGAACGAGACTATAAAAAGGTTTGGCGAGAATGAATTTCCATCAGAAGTTGTTTTCTTTCCAACAAAAACGGATCGAAAGAAAATGAAGGTAAACAATAGTTTAAAAGGGTAACTATTTTATTTTTAATTCGTGGACATTAATTTGCGTTCTTTGGATTACGTGTTAAGAAATAGTTGAATGCGTTACATTTGTGAATAAATATCTCGAAATAATTTTATTATCCGTCGAAAGTATTATTTACTCTTATACTTTTTAATTAATACATTAAATTTAACCAATTCTTGGTTAAAATTAGTATAATTTTTAACATGTTACGTTTTTCCAAATTTCATATCCAGAGTGAAAAATATAGAAATAATTAATTTATAAATATATAAATAAATAACTCAATGTTAAAACGCTTTCTGGACAAAGTTTAGGATATTAAGAAGTTTTTACGTAGGAGT
Organism: Bathynomus jamesi; assembly: GCA_023014485.1. Taxonomy (NCBI): domain Eukaryota; kingdom Metazoa; phylum Arthropoda; class Malacostraca; order Isopoda; family Cirolanidae; genus Bathynomus; species Bathynomus jamesi. Next base: position 483,489 of record JAJOZX010001331.1, read on the forward strand.
TCAAGAGAAGGACTTAATCAAACGCTCCCTTAACTTAATCGTTCGCAGGCTGTGTCATCGTTGCTGGCTTTGGCGTTTGTTTTTGCCTCCCTAAGTTCCTCCTTGGCTGACGAAGGGCTGAAGCCGAAGCCTTTGGAGGGGGAAGTAAGGGGTCTTACCGCCGCAGAGAGCCAGCAAGTGTCTGTAGTATCAGGCTCGGATTTGGACAGTGCAGCATCAGGTATGATATTTGGCAGATAAGATTTAATTTAGTTTCTGGAGTCCAAACGAATTCAGAGGATATAATGGAGTTCGCTTGTGACATTAATATATAATTTGGCTGCAAATGACATTATATTGTTTACTAAATATAATTTAAACATTTGGTATTTATGTAGAAATAGTAATAAAGCAACAGAGAACTCGAAACTTTACAGATTATGGGTTAGGTTACTATAAAGGCCACCATGATGGATACCACAGTGATTTGGAACACAAAAGATCTCATGGTCACCATGACGATAAATCTTACCATGCGAGTCACCATGGAGACCACGGAAAATCTCGTAAAACTGTAAGATATTAAAGTGGACTGTACGAGTATAATGGTTTAGACTGTAAAATTTACGGTATGGCTTTTATACTTAAATTCCTGTTTACATTGGCACAGGGGTATCACGATAAAGGAGGCAAAGACTACCATGGGCACAAACACGACGATCATTACTACGGAGACCATCATAAAGGAGAGAAAGGTTCCAAAGGGCATCATTACGGGTCGAAAGGTCATGTCCACAAGGGGCATAAAAATAAAGTAAGTGTCTGATTTTAAGTCAAAATGCCCTATTCCATCTGTGGTCACAGAAATAGTTTTGTGTGGGTACCAAACTAAATGGTATTTTGTTCAAAGGGATTCAAGAATCTGTACCACAAGGAAGAATATGGAGTAAACAAAAAGTACTATAATTACGACGACTTCAAGAAGTACCACGGAGATCACGACCACTATGACGCTTATCACGGAGGTCACAAAGGGGGCTCCACTAAGGGGGGCAAATATGACGTAAGTAAAAGGTAAAAAAACTGATTAAAAGGGTGTATTGAATGTTGGCTGCATGTTTAATGTTTTGTGTACCGACAGGGTGGAAAGAAGCACGACATCTACGGCAAGAAAGGTTCTTTCGATAAGGGACACTACTACGATAGCCACGGAGACAAAAAGGGTTTATACGGAAACAGCAAATACCATAAACATGATTCCAATTACGGCAGGAAAGGAGGATACCATAGTGTTCATGGTCACGATCATCATGGTCATGGACATGGTGGATATGGTCATGGTGGGCATGATCACGATTATCACGGCGACGGACATCGTGGATATGGTTATGGTGGGCATGGGCATGACGATCATGGTGGATATGGACACGGAGGCCATCATAACGGACATGGGCACGGTGTTCACCATGGAGGTCACTTAGTTTATCAAACAGGATACGAACAAGATGATCACCAAGATGGAGAACATGGATACGGTGAAGGAATCGCAACAGGCCATAAAAACTTCAACATCCATTATCATCCTTATTGACCTCATTCGAGAAATCATTTCAAATTATTTTATGACCATATCTCACGTGTCTTTCATGTCTTGTTTTTTTATTATTTTAAAATATAAACAAAATTTTAATTTTCTCTCTTTTAATTTAACCTTTTTGTAAAAGATGTAGACACAAAATTCATTTAAAATGTGGGACTTTCTTATGAAGGATGTCTTGGCCAAACATCTTTACTCGGACGTGAAAAGAAGAAAGAGTAATTTACTCACTGGCGTCGCTTTTGAATTTACGCTAAAATTGCTCCCTCCATTTTTTTGAAGGTCTTTAGATACTCCAAATAATAAAAGATTTATGTTCATCTTCTGAGGAATGATGGAACTTGATCTTCATTTCAGAAATCTGAATTGCTTTTATGTCTTTTATAATCTGATATTTGAGAGGGAGAGTACTCCTTGGACACTTCGCTACGCCGCTTCTCGTTAGATCAGCGAGGTTAAGGTTTCGTTCGATCTGTGAAGTAACTGGATGGGCGACCGTTCTTTGCGTTCAGATAATGTAGCAGCCAGTAGATGGTTCGGATCCCGCGTAAAGCTGAGGTTCTTCTCCATTATATGACCTTTGCCGTCAGGAAGGAGGTTAAATAACCTCAAACATTATTTATTATCCCTTAAGGGGGGGGGGGGGAATTGAGACCTTTCTTATTCTGCTTTCATTTTTTTTTTGGATTTACAATATTTTTTCCAAAAATGTTCTTTCTTTTTCTCTTCTTATGAGTCATTCATCAAATTCTGCTTCACATTAAAGTTGATGATGATGATGATGATGATGATATATATATATATATAATATTAAGAAAGGAGTTCTGTACAAAAAACTTGTAACACTTATCTACAAATTTATTGTAGCGTTACAGTTACACACAACACACACCAGTTACACATAACGCAGCGTGACGTTACACACAACTAAACTAAAGACATGAATAAACAGAAGGTTTGAAACTATGCAAAGATACTGAGTATTTTGGTCCAGTTTGTGTAGAACAAGCCCAAAGTGATATGAATGTATCTGTGATTAGAAGCGGTGCATGTGTGTTGCCTTTTGGAAAAACCCAAATTTGCGGTCCATCTTGTTCTTCATGAATTATGTACTCGGACCTATTAAACGAGGAAGAAATTATTATGAATTTGACAGCTCGTTGGATTATGATAACGTAAAGCATTGTTGCTTCCAATAGGTTAAATCGCGTACGGAAGCGTAATTAGTACGTTGACACTGTACTACACAATGGTGCAAAAGCAGTTCGTACAATGAATGAGTGTATGCGTATGTAGGTAGAATGGTGTTTTGACATCGATGTGATCTTTTCTTTCGCTCTAGAACATATATATATATATATATATATATATATTGGAGTCAAGTGATTTTTGCGGTGAAAACCTTAGTCGAATAAGGAACAACAAGACTAGTCCGTATGCAAACATTTAATATTCAACGCTTTCGACATAGTCTAATGTCACCTTCAGTGCTAAAATGGGAAATAATAATAATAATAATAATAATAATTAAAAGCCAAATATGAAGTTAAATCATCGTACGTTGGCATGATGCCAACTCCAAGTTCGTACCGATGAACACAAGGGTATTAGTAGTCGCACTAAAATAGACTTACAAATCCCTCTAGGCATATATACGTTCCCACTACCATCATTTAGACCACCCAATTAGATCTAATAACTTCTCATAATTTCTAAAGCCAATAAACACGATCTACCCCTCTTACAAACAATACCCATTTTCAAACATAAACCAGATATAAATCATCATACCCTCATCCCATAATTTCAATATCCTTCAGTAAAAAGTTTTACCAACCAGCCAAATTAACGCGTCTTTCAACAAACTGTATCCATCTTTTCCATAAATCATTCTCTGCTGCGTCTGTGATTAAGTAACTCGTACGTCATTTGTTTCTGTTAAGGTTTTATGGATTTTAATGTTTTATATTTTAACTTGTCCCCCCCCCCCCCCAATGTTCCCCTAAATTATTTTATAATGTTATTTACTTAAATTTACTCTCCTCGCAAAGGTAATCCCCATAAATTTGAAGTTCTCGACCATCCAGCCTACAGTCCAGACCTGGCACCTTCGGATTTTTACCTGTTTGGACCACTAAAAAACGCTTTGAGAGGTCAGCGATTCCAAGGCGATGATGACCTGAAGGAGGCGGTGCATGACTGGCTATGCACACAGCCAAAAACATTCTTTTGTGATGGCATTAGGAAGCTTGTAGATCGCTGGACTAAGTGTATTGAGAAACAGGGAGATTATGTTGAGAAGTGGTGTGTTTATAATCTATCAGATGTGAAAATAAAATTGTGAAAATAAAAAGTGCGGATACTTATTGAATTACCCTCGTATATCTCGGGTGGACAAAAAAAAAAAAAAGGGAGACCTCGAACTTTTGCTGTAAAATCGAAAGTTATGGTCAGATTTCAATTTTTTTTTTTTACACCCCACAACTAAGTAAATTTCCCATACGGTGAGCAGATTTCAAAGAAGACTAATGAAAATTACGGACTTATTGAACATTCCTTTATGCCATTGGAAATTCTCCATTTACACTACTACTGCATTGTATGTGCAGATAAAAAGTTACAAAGTACTCACATATGGTGCTACCTTGATGTTAAAAAACTGCTCGATATGTTTACCACGAACTTCTACAACCTTTTTCAGTCTAGGACGGAACTCATCTATGGCTTCATTGATTTGTTCTTGTGATAGCTCATCCATTTTACCAGAAGCTGTCGTAAATGAGCGACATTTCTTACTTTGACCCGATAAATTCTCTGTGACAAATTTTTCCAAAGGCCGTAATCGACAGGATTTAAATGGATTTAAATCAGGACTGTTTGGTGGCCAAATTTAATACCGCTACCTGGTATTCTTTTGATATCTCCTGTTTTATCGATTTTCTTGAGAAGCTTGTCCAAACCTCCTGCAGTTGGTTTACGTTAATTAAAATCGCTTTAATTATCAACTTGAACCTATGATTAGCAAGATTTTTCTAGAATATTCGCCATAAATCCAATTTCTCAGTTAAAATGCTTAAAGATAGCATACAAACCATAAAATTACCTAGTACCAACATACTAAAATTTCATGGTTCTATGTACTGCCGAGATACATACAGTTCTATGTACTGTATTTGCCGAGATATGAAGGATTTAAAAGGTCTCCCTTTTTGGGCGGGGACCCGACAATGCAGCAGTAGTGTAAATGGAGAATTTCCAGTGGCATAAAGAAATGTTCAATAAATCCATAATTTTCATTAGTTTTCTTTGATATCCGCTCACCGTATAGGAAATTTACTTAGTTGTAGGGTGTGAAAAAAATATTGAAATCTGATCATAACTTTGGATTTTACAGCCAAAGTTCGAGGTCTCCCTGTTTTTTTGCCCACCCGATATATATATATAGTGGACCTATTTTGGCCGTTTAAGGTGATAATGATTTAATTGTATGCAATGATTGATTAAGGCAATGACTGATTGCTTATTAATGAAAGGCTGGGTTAAATAATTTATGATGTTATACAGTTTGCCGATTGGAATGAATGGTTATTTGATTAGGTCCACCATACTATTGGAAGTGACCGAAATGGCAGCGAGGTCACCATCTTGGTTTACACCCAAGCAAATTAATGTTAAAGTTATAAAAGACACCTTATTGTTTTTGTATTTATTATGAAAATAAAACCGTTATTTATTCACTGTGATATAACAAAGAATTGACAGTAATTAATTGGTAGTTTTACGTTATGCTTGTGACATAGACCTAGCTAATAAGATGAAATGTTAATAGCTTAATTGACACGTATAAATAATACTCATCGATGGTATGTAAATGGCATGCAACATGTAACATTGAATGGGCCTAGTAAATGATATAAAGAATGCACGTGCGTTTGGTACATTGAATGAAAAACATGACACTGATTAAGTAGGCTAAATGATTGCATGGATGCACAAGGAATAATTGATGCGGCCTAATAATAATGGATTGAAATGCTTGCACAAATATAATTTATATCTAAGAACATTATGTGATGTTAAATGATTACGTCAAGAGAATATTTAGTTAACACACAAATATATGAATTGAACATAATGACGGAAGATACGCGGAATTGCGGTATTGAAATGACACTTGAATTGGAAAATGGTCTACTGCGTTCTTTCACGAGAGTCAGTTGGAACGCGTGATTACACACTTTGGGAGTATAGCCTACCGTTCGGCGGTAGGCTAATGTAGGCTTCACAAGAGTACTTAGGATAGGAGGTACTTATCTTAGGACGATGTAAACTCTTGAAGGCGGGTTGAAGAAAGATCTAATACCGAAAACTCGAGTTGTCGTTGTCCGTTAAGCCTCTTGAGATGATGGATGTAGGCTTCGTTCGGAAGCCTGAGGTGATGTTACTTCTCGAGATGCAGGCTGGCCTTATGATCTTGCAGGAATATATCTCGAGGAATGTGGAGAAACTTGAAGGCCGACCCGGCAAACCGCAGGCCCGAAACGATTCCGGTTGGGCCTCGAAGGATTGCTTCTGCAGGTGGTCTGTAGGTCTTACTTGATGATAAATTGTAGGCCTTGAAGAAAGTAGCGGCCGCGGCCCCCGGCCAGGGGGCAGGAAAGCGGTTGGTGGACGTTGCTCACGTTCGATGATGTGAGTACCAGTGAGTGAGAGTGAGTGAGAATGAAAGCAATTGGAAGCTCGCTTTTATTCGTAGTTCCTGTGACGTAGGACTGTACCAAATCTTAAGACGCTTTGTCCACGCGTCCTTTAGTTGATAAAGGCTTACATTCGCCCCTTTTGGGAAGAAACAGACTTTCCATTGTTTGTTTGCCCACGTGTGTTCCAAGACTGTTTGATGGTAGCGTGGAATGAAAGTATTTCTGTCTATTTGTTGGTCTATTTCTTGTCGATCCGCTACATATATATATATATGTGTGTGTGTGTGTGTGTGTGTGTGTGTGTGTGTGTTTTAGTATAAATTTTTTTATTACGAACAAAATTCTAACTTTAATGGTTTTAATGTAAATTACTGGATCTACTACTTGTGATCTACTACTTGATGGAGTTGTTTAACCTCCCTCGCAACGTATAATGTTATATGACGGAGGGGACCTACAGCGTTACCTGGTATCCGAACCACGGGTAGCTATATAATCTGAACTCATAGGAACAGCGCAGGCCCAATGTTACTTAACTTTGTTGATCAACGGGAAGTGATGTTACGACACTGGCCACGACTTAGCCCGTTACTACTACTACTACTAGTACTACTACTACTACTACTATTACTACTACTACTAATAAGAAGAAGAAGAAGAAGAAAAAGAAGAAGAATTGAAAGTAAAAAAATTGAGATTATTATTTATGAATAATGACAAAAATGGTGTCGGTTTAGGGTGAAATTTGTTGGTGGAGATATGATGCTGTGGAAGCGCTTCTCTTCTTCAGGAATTGGTCGATTTGTCAGCATTGAGGAAAGCATCGATTGAAGGAGAATATCTTCACATTTACCCGAAAGCTTCGTTTTGGACGCAATTTTCTTTCCAACGGAACAACAATAATCACCGACAATCAAACACGCAACCGAGAATACTTTGGAATTATTCAAAACAGGGACGTTGAAGATCCTAAAATAGCCAAGTCAGAGTCCAAACTTGAACCCCCACTGAACATTTGGAGCAGAATTTGAAGAGTGTTGTCGATAATCGGAAACCTTCCACTTTGATTGAATTAAAGACCTTCTCTCGAGAGAAGTAAGCAAAATTTTCCGAGTAAATAGTAAAGAAATTTGTGGACGGTTACGGAAAGTGTATTTTGCAACAAAAGGATTTTCAACTAAATATCTATTTATGTCTATCGTTACTTTTGCAATCCACTTTTTTTAATAATAGATAAATACCTCAATAGTTTACGATTTTTCTTGCAAAATGTGTAATGACAAATCATAACTCACTGAATAGCTCCATTCCCTATCTAAAAATTTATATATATATATATATATATATATATATATATATATATATATATATATATATCATTCATCATCATCATCATCATCACTTTAGGTGAGTTCGAACGACGGTTCAGGATCGACCTACGGTCGACTCCTCTGCAGCATCCCGCCTCATTTGCAGGATTTGGTGAAGGAGGGAATTGCTGTCTGATCTCCTCCTGCCCTCGTAGCCAGCCACGCGTGGCTGGTCAGGGACTTTGCACAGGAATCTGTCCAGCTGGTTCTTGAAGAGGTCGGTGTGCTGGAGATTCCTCACTTCTTTTGGAAGGACATTGAAAAACTTTGGGCCTCGTATTCTGAGGTATTTTCCATTCTCGTTTTCATGGCCCCTTGTCCCACCGCAACTGGGACCGTACAAACTCTGCTTCTTCTCTCATTCCAGTTTGTTTCTATTTCATTTCTAAGGTTAGGGACTGAGCCCTCACGTATTTTCCATATGTATATTACTGTGTACCGCTCGCGCCTTCTTTCGAGAGAGTAGAGTTTCAGTGATTGTAGTCGAGACCAGTAGTCTTCACCTTCCGTTTCCTCTATCTTAGATGTAAAAGTCCTTTGTATAGCTTCAGTGTTCGCAATGTCTCGTTTTCTGTATGGGCTTGTGCGTACTGAGCAATACTCAATTATTGGTAGGACTAGACGCTTCCATAATTTGAGCATGATGTTTGCTTTTCTGCTGCGGAAGTTCCTCCAGATGATTCCCATTATTTTTCTAATCGTTGTAATTTTGATGTTATAGTGCTCTCTGAATTCTGCATCCGACGACATTATTACTTCAAGATCCCTGACTTGTGGATTTGGTGTTATCTGTTTGGTGTTATCTGCTATCTGTTTTGTACCATTTTTTCCTGTAGCTCCTTGTTATTACCATATCTTAGAAGTTGGAATTTTTTCTTCGTTTTATTTCATATTGTTGGCTTCTGCCCACTGAAATAATGTTTCATTGTCATTTTGTAATCTTTCTACGTCACCTTCGTTCAATATTTCCTCGCATATCTTTGTGTCATCTGCGAAACATGATACAATACTGTCAGTGATATCTGCATCAATATCTGCAATCATTATTTTGAACAGGAAGGGAGCTAGTACTGTCCCTTGTGGGAAAGAGCTCTCTACTTCCGAGACTTCCAATTTGACTCTATTTACCACCACTCTTTCTGTTCTTTGCGTCAAGAAATTAAATATCCATCTTCCCATATATATATAGGTACGTAGACAGGGGGGGCTACGGGGGCTTCAGCCGTCCCCGAAATACAATCATAGGTTTGATATTTCTATGCATTACTTATGAGTAAGCAAGCCATTCCAAGTCGCTTCAGCACATGTTTATTATTGTAATAAAGATAAAAAGAGGTAAATTCTCGGAGGACCACAAGGCAACGAAACCGGCACCCCCATTGGAAAACGAATCGGAACCACCTGTATGCGAAAAAGAAAGAGAAAAAATAAAAATAATCCTAGCCAACATACAGGGCCTCAAATCAAATCACTCCACAAACAAAGTTTTATACCTGAAAGGACTCATGCAAGAAGCCGGAGCAGACTTTACATGCCTCACGGAAACTCATCTAAAGGACTGCCAGGCGAACTGTGAAAATTGTGAGTCCTGTATTGACAAAAAGAAATACAAATTGACAAATATAACATCCTCCGAGCCGACAGAACAGTGAGACGTAAAGGAGGATGTGCTATTTACACACACGAAAGGCACATAGCAGAAATGGCTATAAGTACCTCAAACAACTACGTAGAATGTGTGGCAGCAAAAATTGAAAAATTAAATATGGTACTAATTGTAATGTACAGACCCCCAAACACGCCAACCTCAAAATTTTCAGATTCCATTACAGAGGTAAGAAACTTGGTAAAAGATCTACATTCTCCAACCCCAAATATTTTTCTCTGTGGTGATTTTAATTTCCCATTCATGAAATATAAAAGGATAGGAAAAAATATATGTATACACCAGGACAAGGGGGGCACACGAGAAGACCAGGAGCAGGTAAAAATGCTACTAGCTTTAGCTGATGAATTTATGTTAACGCAAGAAATAACAGAAAACACAAGAAAAAACAACTGCCTAGATTTGGTATTCACAAACAACAGTAATTTAATTGATAATGTGGAAATATCCCCAACTAGGATATCAGACCACAACATCATTGAAATAACAACTAATATAAAGGCAACAGGAAAGGAAAGAACACGCACAACAGAAAGAAGCAAATTCGAAATTTTTAATTTTCACTCCAAAGCTATAAACTGGGAAGAGGTGACATCCAGCATGGAAGTAATAGATTGGAAAACCATTTTCGAGGCCAAGACAACGGAAGAGATGCTAATGACGTTAGAGGAGAAGACGTTAGAAATTGTGGAAAAACACGTCCCAAAGATACAACAAAGAGGAAAGAGAAGCAGGTTCGAAAGACAAAAGAGGGCATTGTTCCGAAAGAGAAAAGAGTGACTGCAAAATTAAGTAATTGTAAAGATAACATCAGAAAAAAATTAAATGATAAACTGCAAAGTATCGATGTCGTCATACAGGAACTAATCGAGAAGCATACAGAAAAAGAAGAAGATGACGCTATAGAAGCGATAAAGGCTAACTCAAAGTACTTCTATAATTTCGCAAAAAGAAAGTCGAAAAACTATGCGACTATCGGGCCTTTAAAAAATGAGAACAGTGATTTATCTGATGATCTAACAGAAGTAGCTGAAATATTAAAAGCTCAGTATGAATCATCTTTCAGTATCCCAAAAACTGACAAACTGATATGCGATAGAAACGCGTTCTTTGAAGAAGAACCACAAGGGGAAAGTATAACGGATTTCGACTTTACGACGGAGGATATTGCACAAGTCATAGGGAAACTGAAAACACACTCAGCGGCAGGACCGGATAAATGGAATGCCACACTGATCAAAAACTGCAAGAATGCAATCGCTGAGCCCCTATACTGGATATGGAGACGATCATTAAACACGGGAGAATACCGGGCATCCTGAAGAGCGCGAACATCGTCCCAATATATAAAGGAGGAGATCGATCCGACGCCAAAAACTATAGGCCAGTGTCGCTTACATCTCATCTCACCAAAATATTTGAAAGAATTGTTAGACAGAAAATCTATGACTTTTTGGAAACTCAGAAAAAATTCAATGATAACCAACACGGGTTTCGGTCAGGCAGATCATGCCTGTCACAACTAATGGAACACTACAACAACATTATTGATTCACTTGAAAGTAATGAAAACTATGATGTAATATACACAGACTTTGCTAAAGCGTTCGACAAGTGTGACCATGGAATCATAATACATAAACTGAAATATATGGGAATAACAGGAAAAGTAGGGAAATGGATATATAATTTCCTTAGTGAGCGGAGGCAAGTCGTTACGGTACAAGGAGTATCTTCATCAGAATCAGAGGTCCTCAGCTCAGTACCACAAGGAACGGTATTAGCTCCACTACTCTTCATAATCATGCTAACTGACATAGATGAGGACGTTACCAGAGACAGCACAGTAACATCCTTTGCAGATGACACAAAGATCAGTAGAAAAATACGAAAACCAGAAGACATAGGATCTCTACAAACCGACATAAACAAAATTTACAAGTGGACGGAAGACAACAATATGAAGTTTAACACCGAGAAATTTCAGCTATTACGGTACGGAAAAAGAGAAGACCTAAAGTCCATGGAATATTATACCCCAAATGGACAGGAAGTCCAGAGAAATTCCAGAGCAAAAGATTTAGGGGTTGTAATGACAGATGATGCGAAATTTGAAACACAAAATAAGATAGCAGTAAACAGAGCAAAGAGAATAACGGGTCTGATATTGAGAACTTTTAAACGAAGGGATAGGAATGTAATGATCCCCCTACTGAAAACCCTGATAATACCCAAACTGGAATACTGCTCGGTCCTAACATCCCCATATAAAAAAGAAGACATTAGACAGCTGGAGGGGATTCAAAGAAGTTTCACAGCCAAGATCAATGGGTGCAAAGAACTAAATTACTGGGAAAGGTTACGAGAACTAAACCTATATTCACTGGAAAGGAGAAGAGAGAGATACACCATTATTTACACTTGGAAAATAATGGAGAAACTAGTCCCTAATCTTACTCTGAATCCCATAACTCCCCAAACAACGGTGGAAGGTAGAAACGGTAGACTGTGTCGTATTCCCAAATTGAAGGCGAGACAGGGAACATCCTTAACCCTGAAAGAAAATAGTTTTGTAGTGAGAGGACCAAAACTATTTAATCAGCTGCCCAAAGACCTAAGAAACACGAAGGGAGTTGCAGTGGAAATCTTCAAAAGAAGACTTGACGCCTGGCTCAGAACAATCCCCGATGAGCCGGGCGTACCTGGCTATGTGAGGTGGAGAGCGCAAGAATCCAACTCACTACTTCACCAGACCAACTCGAGAGGAGGGGCGACACGCTTGACCTTCGCGAAATGAGAAATCATCACGTGGAACCTTTGTAAGGTTGTAAGGTAAGGTTGTATATATATATATATGAAAATTATTTCACGAAAGTAACACGTGAAAAATATTTATGATGAATAATATATATATATATATATATATATATATATATATATATATATATATATATATATATATATATATATATATATATATATATATATATATATATATATATATATATATATATATATATATATGGGCTGAATTTCACAATTAAACACATGAAATGAATAAATGATACAAACCCACAAGAAAAAAGAAAACTGATTCCATGGCCTTTCGTGTATTCAGAAGTACATTCCCTGACGAGGTGTACTTCTGAATACACGAAAGAACTTGGAATTATTTTTCTTTTTCCTTGTGGGTTTGTGTATATATATATATATATATATATATATATATATATATATATATAGTAATCTGTAGTAGTTCAGGTTGCCGATCTCTTACTGCGCGAAAGTCAGGCTTGTGGTCCAACCTCCAGAATTTGCTTGGTGAAGGAGATAATTGCTTTCTTAAACTAGCTCTCAATCGGGATTCTCCTGAGCCACGTATCTAGTTTTCTTTCCCAGACTTCCACATCGACACCATTTGTGTTCTGAAGTTCTTCTGGCAACTGGTTAAATAGTCTTGGTTATCCGATAACGAAGCTATTTGACTTCAGTAATGATGATGTTCCGAGTTTAGCCTTTAGTTTGCGAACGCTACGCATTCTGTCTTTCCTATTTTTTTTTTGTGTTGTTTGGTTGGTTATGTAAGGTTCCGTTTGAGACTGGAAACTCGTAGTTTTTCTATTATTTTTTGGGTGTTAATAATGTCTTCTTGTTTCCATCGACCATACTCTAAATTTAATTTATGTAAACCTTTGTGGGGTAGTTTATATAGTTCTTCGCAGCAAATAATCTTGGGTATGTAAATATTTAACTGACTGATTTCTTCTTTCTTTATATCGGGACGTCGAGACTAAGCAGTATATTAGTTCTGGTATGATCAATCAATGTTTCCAGCAAGGGGATCATTACGTTCTTGTCCTTTATCTTTTTAAAGTCCTCAGTATTGAATTGAATTTAATAACCTTTATTAATAATAAAATAAATACAGCAGTCTTACAATTCACAATGACGTAAATAATTGTGAAGCTGGACTATTTATTTTATTTTATTTGGTCCTTAAGCTTTAGGCTTTACTGGGCTCTTATTAAAAATAAACAGTTATTGTTAATAATACAAAAGTCATAAATAAGTATTATTAATTATGGTATGTATTAATCTTGAATTATTATATCATTATCGATATAACAAATGCAAGGTCATTATTGAAGGTATTATACCAATACCATACAAATCAATCATACCAATACCATACAAATCAATCAATATTACATAAGAGATATAAGAACTGAACAATCATGAGTAATGTATCTTTAAACCTAGATTACACACCAGAAATGAATAAACATTAGTAATGTACATTAATCCTAGATTTTTATTAGTATACCATTATTAATCGAGATTTCAACTTGGTTTTAAACGAATTTACATTCACAATATTTTTTATATCAACATTTAAGTCATTCCATAGTTTCAATCCAATAAAAATGGGTAATTTTTGAGATGAAGACAATCTAAATTGAGGTATGACATACTTTGATCTATTTCTGGTCTGATACGAGTGGATTTCTTGATGAGTTACAAAATATCTATTTACCCATTGTAAGTTAATGATTTCGTTCTTACACTTGCAAATAAAAATATCTGTCCAATTATGTATTCTTTTTGCTGTGTGTTGCTATCTTTTTTTGTGTGAGGTGTGTCTCAATTTTCGTAACGTTAGTCATTATAACCCAGAAATCTTTTGCTTTAGAGCAGTGGTTCCCAACCTTTCTTGCGCCATGCCCCACCTCGACACCTCAAAAAATTTGATGCCCCCCATTAATATAAAAACAAATTTGGTGTTGAAAAGGTATTATTTAAAATTTACAATAATATGAGTACATTTAATATGAGTTACCGTACATTCAATATGAGTAAATAAACTTGAGGTTGAAGCTAACTAAATTATTACCCTGAAATAAATATGAGTCAAGAAACTTGAGATTGAAGCTAACTATATTATTTCCTTGAAATAAAACTTCTCATTTGAAAAGTTGCAATTTTAAATTCACTAAAAAGTAATTTAATCAATAATACCACTTTAAATTCACAATATTAGGTAAAAATACAGCAAATTCAAAGTTTGATAATCTCAAGTTAGTGAGATCCTTGAGCTTGATGTTTACTACAAATGGTTTTGATTTCAGGCACTAACTTAGTTAGCTTCAGTCTTAAGTCTGCTCGTTTTGTGATATCCAGTCGGTTTCTTTTTTTCTGTAGTAAGTCACTTACAGCACTAAAACCACATTCCACCAAATATGAAGATGGGAATGGTAACAGTAGCTCTCTCGCAAAACGAGTTGAATTATTATGCATAAATTTCATTTTATTATTATGTATAAATTTCATTTTATTATTATGTATAAATTTCATTATTTTATAATTTTATTATTATGTATAAATTTCATTATTTTATAATTTTATTATTATGTATAAATTTCATTATTTTATAATTTTATTATTATGTATAAATTTCATTTTATTGTAGCATTTTCAAATTGCCCCCCTGTGGGGCGTGCGCCCCACGTTGGGAATCACTGCTTTAGAGTTTCCCTGAATTATCTGTTAATTTCAGGCACAAAAGTTTTTAGATTTTAGTTCCAAATGTTTTCTCTATCTTAAGAGCTGAAAATTTTCGGTGTTAAATCTCATATTGTTGTTTTCCATTTATGTCCAGTCGTGAAGATTATTCGAGATTCTAATTTTTCTACTAATTTCTGTATTATCAGCAAAGGATGGTGTTAGTGGTACTTCACTATCTAGATCGGTTAGCATAATTATAAATAGTAGAGGAACTAATACTGTTCCTTGCGGTACTGAGCTACGTACATCCGATTATGATGATGAGATTCTCTGAGCTGTAGCAACTTGCTGACACCATTTGAAGAAGTTATATATACAGGGTGCTTCAGAAAAATGATACCACGTATTTAGCGCTAATATGTCATTGTTTACCATTTATGGTTTGTGTTTTTTTTTTGTTTATGTATTTGTGTGTTTATTTGTTTGTTTGGTTTTTAATAATAATATCGTTTTTTCAGGAATTGTGTGGTTGATTAATGAATGAACCGCATTCAACAGAATTGGAAACGGGTCACCAACCTTGACCCGTAACCCATGTGACCCGTCCAGTACCTGACCCGTGACCCGTGTGACCCGTCCAGCACCTGACCCGTGTGACCCGTCCAGCACCTGACCCATGACCCACTTGACCCGCGACTCACTGACCCGACAAACCTGCTGATCTAAACAATATACAGGGTGTCCCGTAAGTCTGGACCCATAGGGAAAAATAATAAAATTACAAAATAGTCCAAAAATTTATTACATAATCTGTTCAAAGTGTCCGCCGTTGTGTCGCACACATAGTTGAAGACGCAATCTCCACTGCGACAGCACTTTCTGAATCACAGTCGCAGAAATTTCTTGACACGCCTCCACAATGCGTGCTTTGAGGTGGAAAATGTTCTGAAGTTTGACCTCGTACACTTTGGCTTTCAAGTGGCCCCACAAATAAAAATCATAATAAAAAATAATAAAAAAATAATAATAATAAAATAATAATAATAACATAATAAAAAAATATATTATAAATCCCTATGGGTCCAGACTTACGGGACACCCTGTATTGAACAAATCGTTTTTCAAAATACTGTACATCAAAAAGTAAACTTTGTTTAAAAATACAAAATCTTTATTTTGATACACAAATACAAGGTGACTCACAGACGAGCTTCTATTTCATAAAACAGTAATAATTATTACAGTGAAAAGTAATTTAGAAATTTTTGTAATACTCCAAAGCGATGCACAGTGATTCTACTGTTTCAGGTGCCAGTAGTACGCGTTGTGGACGTATGATATTACTCGAGTTGAATGCGCTGAAATGCCTCTCTGACTGGCTGCTGCATGCCTGCATCACGAACACAGACCTTGCTATTCCACTGAGTACAGAAAGAGCAACCTTCTTCGATTGCCACCAATCGAACCCTCATGAACACGTAAAAATACATACTGAAAATTTGTGCCCCACCTAATCACCCGCTCCCGGGTCAGACGGATCAACCTCGTGAGTCGTGACCCGTGATCCAGCTCGACTCGTATTGAATTCACTCCCAAGTGACCGGCGGACCCGTGACCCGCTGACCCGTTTCCAAATCTGCCATTTCCATTGAATGGGGTTCACTCATTAATAACTTACACAATCCCTGCAAAAAACGACATTATTATTATTAAAAAACAAGCAAATAAACACACAAATACATAAACAAAAAACAAAAACAAACACACACACACACAAACTATAAATGGTAAGCAATGACATATTAACTCCACATAAGTGGTAACATTTTTTGAAGCACCCTGTATATATAAAATTAGATTTTTATTATTATATGAAACTCCTATTAAAGAATATACAAACTTTCATAACTTTAACGTAAATAATAATAATAATAATAATAATAATAAATAATTATAAAAATGGTGTTAAAATTAAAAAGAATATTTGCCATACCTAAGAGGGAGGGGGGGGGGGGGGGGGGGGGGGGGGGGGGGGGGGGGGGGGGGGGCTGGAATAAATAAAATAGAAACAAAAATAAAATAAAAAAGTTTTATGTTCTCTACCTCTTTAATTTCTCCTCTCTCTCTCTCTCTCTCCTCTCTCTCTCTCTCTCAGTTTTCTCTCTATTTTGATAGCTAAAATTAAGATGTTATAAAATTAAATTCTAGCGAAAAATAACATATATATATATATATATATATTAATAAGAGTTACTATAATAAATTGTGGTAATTTTGTGGCGTACTTTGCGTCATAATACTTTTCCTTCTTAATTAAAAAAGAAGAAAAAAAAACAGGATTACGATTTGTTTTTGAGCGAGACTATAAAAAGGTTTGAGGAGACTGAATTTTTATCAGAAGTTGTTTCCCTTCCAACGAAAACGCATTAAAAGAAAATGAAGGTAAACAATAGTTTAAAAGGGAAACTATTTCATTTTTAATTCGTGGAAATCAACTTTTGCTTTTTGGATTCCGTGTTAAGAAATAGTTGAAAGCGTTAAATTTGTTAATTAATTTAACTAAATACTGTTATTATCTGTCAGAATAGTTAGTTCGTTTGTTTATAGTTTTTAATTAAAACGTTAAATTCAATTCATTCACGGGTAAAATTAGTGTAATTTTTAATATTTTATGTTTGTCCAAATTTAGATTCCAAAATGGAAAGATGGAAGTAATAAACTTATAAATATATAATTAAATAAGTATAGCCTTAAATTTCATTCCAGACAGAAGTTAAAAACATTAAAAATTCTTTACAGGGTATTTCAAGTGGAGGACTTAGTCTCACCTTCATTTAATTTCATCATTCGCAGGGTTTATCGTTGTTGCTGGCTTTGGCATTTGTCTTCGCGTTCCTGTGTTCCTCATTGGCTGACGAAGGGCTCAAGGAGAAAGCTTTGAAGGGGGAAACTAGGAGTCTTAGCGTCGCAGAGAGCCAGCAAGTGCCCGTGGTAACAGGATCAGATTTGGAGGGTGCAGCATCGGGTATGATTTTTGCAGATAAGGTTTTACCTTCTGAAGTCCAAACGCGTTCAGAGGGTATAACGGAATTCATTGGAAACATCAGTTTACAGTTTTACTACAAATTAGATTATTTTGTTTGATAAATATAATTTAAATGTTTGTTATTTAAAAATAGTAATAAAATAACAGGGAACCCAAAACTTTACAGATTATGGGTTAGATCACCATAAAGGCCATCATGATGGATACCACAGTGACACTGGACATAAAGGATCTCAAGGTTATCATGACGATAAATCTTACCATGCGAGTCATCATGGAGACCACGGAAAATCTCATAAAGCAGTAAGATATTAAAATAAACTATATAATAGTTTGGATTATCAACTTCTTAGTGAGTGGCATGCATCTTTATAATGCTGTTTGCATTGGCACAGGGGTATCACACTAAAGGAGACAAAGACTACCATGGGCACAAACACGACGACCATCACTACGGAGACCATCATAAAGGAGAGAATGGTTCTAAAGGGCACCATTACGGGTCGAAAGGTCATGTCCACAAGGGGCATAAAACTAAAGTAAGTGTCTGATTTTAAGTCAAAATGTCCTTTTCCATCTGTGGTTACGGAAATATTTCTGTGTGGGTACCAAACTAAATGATATTTTGTTCAAAGGGATTCAAGAATCTGTACCACAAGGAAGAATATGGAGTAAACAAAAAGTACTATTACGACAGCGACTTCAAGAAGTACCACGGTGATCACGACCACTATGACGCTTATCACGGAGGTCACAAAGGGGGCTCCACTAAGGGGGGCAAATATGACGTAAGTAAGAGGTCAAAAACACTGACTGAAAGAGTGTATTGAGTGTTGTCTGTATGTTTAATGTTTTGTGTACCGACAGGGTGGAAAGAAACACGACATCTACGGCAAGAAAGGTTCTTTCGATAAGGGGCACTACCACGATAGCCACGGAGGCAAAAAGGGGTCATACGCAAACAGCAAATACCATAAGCACGACTCCAATTACGGCCAAAAAGGAGAATACCATAGTGATCATGGTCACGATCATCACGGCCACGGACATGGTGGGTATGGTAATGGTGGTCATGGTCACGACCATCACGGACACGGACATGGTGGACATAGTGGACATGATGGGTATGGTCATGGTGGTGGGCATGGCGATCATGGTGGATATGGACACGAAGGCCATCACAACGGACATGGGCAAGGTAGTCACCACCATGATGGGCACGGAGGCTACCAAACAGGATACGAACAAGGTGATCACCAAGATGGAGGACATGGATATGGCGGAGGATTCGCAACAGGCCATAATAACTTCAACATCGATCAACATCATTACTGACCTGATTCGAGAAATCATTTCAAATTGTTTTATGACTTCATCTCCTAAGTATCTTTATACATACTGTTAATGTTTTAAATTTTAAATAAAATTAACTTCTAATTTTCTAGTTTTGTCTTTTTTGATATATATTATTTATTATTTTTTAAATAAAAACAAAATTTTAATTATTTCTCACTTAATTTATTCCTTTTGAAAGAGGTTTAAAGGGATCAAATTCTCTAAAATATAAAACGAACGTATAAATATTCTTTTGGGTTCCTTTGGCGATATCTCTTCTTGATGAAAAGGAAGAAAAATGGTATTATGTAGATCCTATATTCATTTCACATTTACACTGATTTAACTGTTATTGAGGTTTTTAACCTTTTCAGGACGACTGATACAAATTGGTAACGTTTCAAATACAGGCGTTCATAACTTAAGCCTCCAAAAAATTCCAACCTTAAAGGGTTAAAACGCCCTAAATACTGAATTTTTTTTTGTTGGAATTCATCTTATGAGGACTGAAAGGACTTTGTTTTTATTTGAAAAATCTAAATTGCTTTTACGCCTTTGGTAAAAAGACATTTGAGCAGGAGGACTCTTTCGTGGCCATTTCACAACACAGCTTTCCGATAGTTCAGCGAGGTTAAAGCTACAATTTGAGCGGTTCAATAGTTAGATAGTTGACCTTTCGCTGCGTTTCAGATGATGAAACCACCCGTAGATGGTTCAGATCTCACGTAAAACTGTTGAACCCCGATCCCCCATCACATGACCTTCGCCATTACAAAAGCAGTTAAGTGTTCCCAAACGTTATATTATTATTATTTAGGCAAAATTGGAACCTATTTTTGGGCAATACTTTATGAACACTTAATGATCAATGCAGCGAATAAGACACAAATAGCTTTAAAAGGAGAGACTTACGAATGTAGAAAAACAATTCTTTAATTCAATTCTTGAAATATTCTTTAAACTGTTCTTTATTTACAGTATATATTCGATCTCTGAGTAATGTATAGTATTTATTACAGGTTTAAAAAAATGGACTCTTCACTTTGAAGTTACAGTTATTATTATTATTATTATTATTATTATTATTATTATTATTATTAAAGCCAATTTTATCCATACTGGACGTTTTTTATCAAGCAACATGGTTACCTTCTCAGTGTGTTTGTACAAATATGTTTAACAGCTACTTTCTGCTGTAGTTTACGGCTATATGTGTCACTATTTTGATGGGTTCATTGAGTTAGGCCTATTTCCTAAATTTCTGAACTGTTATATATGTCTGACTGGCTATGAATCCTAAAGTACTGTAGAGGAATGTTTGGTGGGACAGCATGGATTGAGTTACGATTTTGGCCATTCTATGCAAAGTTATAAATTATATTGAAGGCAAATGGATGTTGTTGAACATCTCTTTAATTAGGTCTCTTCATAAACAAGTTAAAATATACGTGAAAAACAATTACTACCTCCTTGGAGGAGGAGATTGTATACACCAATCGACCAGGAAAGTACTCCTGTGGTAGGGGGACGTTTGTCAGGAGACACAGAGAGTGCTAGAACTCCCGTTTCTCCTGTCACTGTCCTCCTTAGCTGATCTTTTTCCGTGTCTCATCTACTCTGTGAGCAGTCCAGCATACTCTCAAACAGATGCTTCTCCCTCTATTTTTCAGTACACAAACGTGCATTTTACACACTACAAAATCTTTTCAAAATTTATTAAAAAAAAAAAAAAAAATATTATGAGCTTCGAAAACTTTGATTTTGAGGCAGTTCTGAGGGCGCTCGCCCTTGGCCCCTCCTTCCTGCATAAAAATAAACTTAAGCTCTTCGGGATGTGTCATTTTACCTGCCAAAAGAAAATAAAAGCATATAAGCAAAATAACTCTGGAATTAATTTAGTATTTGCATGCAGAAGGATAAATAGGTAGGGAAAAAAAAGGAGCTTTGCTGGGCCTTTCGGCAATGCTCTCACTTTGCAGACAAAGTAATAATAATAATAATAATAATAATAAATATTGGGATGTTGTATAGATAACACAAGGATAAATAACTTAGTTTATGCCAATGATATGGTGTTAATAAGTCCATCTGTTAAAGGTCTGGATCGGCTACTAAATGTCTGCGAAGTGTATTCGCAGAAACATGATATTCTTTTTAATGTTACAAAAACTAAGGTTATGCAATTTCATCCTAAAAGCTGTAATCAGCCAGCTGATATAAGGTTTAAAATGAATGGTGAAGTAATTGAGGAAGTACAAGAGTTTAAGTATTTGGGTCAAACTATTACCAGCTCCTTGAGTGATGACTCGGATATAAGAAAACAATCTCGAAGCCTGTGTGCTAAAGCGAATATGACCATAAGGAACTTTCGTTTCTGTACAAGTGAAGCTAAAGACACACTCTTTCGTACTTTCTGCAGTAATATATACGGTCAGCAACTCTGGGTAAATTATAAAAAAGGTTCTGGCAGAACCCTAAATTTGCTGTACAACAGGTCTTTTAGACTCTTACATAAATTACCCCCGAGATGCTCAGCTTCGCAAATGTTTGCTACCCGCAATGTCCCGAGCTTCCCGGAGGTAACAAGACGTGCTCAACACAGTCTAATGCAAAGAATTAAAAAATCAACCAACCCGATCATCCAAGTTATCCATGAGTCCTGCCATTTATCCTCTAAGCTATGGACTTCTTGGTACGAAAACGTCTGTCTGTAGCTCTACTTAACTTCGACAGTGCAGTATTATTCCTAATCAATTGTATATATTTCTATCCTTAGTATATGAACTGTCATTGTATTAATAATATTTGTCATATGGACTATAGTCTGCCAATAAACCTTTTCATTTCATTTCATTTCATTTCAAATACTAGTTTATACAGATAACTTGGACAATTCTCCATTCATAGAATTTTACATGCAAGAACGTTAAAAATTAATCCCTTTAGAAATGATAAATAAAAGCATAATTATATCTTAAGGTTTGCTGTAATTCTTCAGGATCTGAAAATAGATGAGGAAAGAGATGTCAGAATCCGTTTGAGCACAAAAAGCGTCACCTGCGGAACGCCCTAAACGCACTTAGAGTCAGTAAGAAGCCCGAGCGAAGCGAGCGAGTCTAGTTAGTATTATTATTATTGTTCGAATGAATATTTAATAGTCCATTTAGATGAGGAGAATTCGGTGCTTGAGGAACAAGCAAATTAAAAAGATTGATCAATGAAAGCACTTTAAGAGACCCAATAACATCTCCCAGAAACTCTTTATTTAATTTAAACTTAGATTAACAACGTACTCTGTCAAATTATGATTCCCAATTTTGCTAAAATTGGACTAAGTAAATGATGTTACTTGAAAGTAAATTTTGTTTAGATGAAACTCACGTAAATTCTTATATACTTGGAATTGGACTTAACTTCCTATGGCAAGTTTTAAAATAATTCCAAATAAATATGTATTTTTATTTGAGTTTAAAATAAACAAAATACATTTTGAAGTAATATCATTTATGTAGTTCAATTTTAGCAAAACTGGACCTCGTAATTTTGAACTTTGTTCGTCTTAAACTACGAACAAATTGTTTGTTTATTAAATTAGATATATATAATATATATATATATATATATATATATATATATAATATATATATATAATATTATATATATATATATATATATAATATATATATATATATAACTTTTTTAGTTCATTTGTTCCTACTTGATGCAAACGGGAAAGAGATATCTTCTCTCTCTAAAATAATAAATTCACAAACCAAAAACAAATGCAACTTTCCGTAAACGAATGCAACTTCCCTTATGGTTACCATAGTTACCATAAGCCATAAAGGAATATTCCCACACAATTAATAAATACGAAAAATATAAATATTGGTCATTCTGCCTTGAATATGATCTATGTAAAGAATTTAATTTGGATTACCTTTCCAGTGGAAGGTCATACAACTAGGGGAGAATGGAGAAAAACAACTCTTAGTATAAAGCAGAGCGCGTGAAGCAATCTCGATGGCAATTTCACCTGATTTTGTATTAAGAAAATATCAATCTCAAAAGTTTAAATCAAGAAAAATGGCGAAACCCCTCTGGAATCGATGAGGCATATAATTACGTTTAAATATATTACGGATTTATTTAACTTTTAGGAAATTCAGTTTATACTTTACCACAGGATCATATATATATATATATATATTATATATATATATATATTATATATATATATATATATATATATATATATATATATATACCGAAGAGAAATACAAAAGCTTGAAAAAGCTCATTTTAAAACCGTACAAATTTTACATGGTCTGATGATTCATACGATAAACTGTCACTTATGTTAGATCAGCGAGATCAAGCAACATTGGCTCTCTTCAGTAGTTGGATGGGTGACCGTTCTCTGCGTCTAGATGATATAGAGACCCGTAGTGGTTCGAATCCAGGGCAAAGCTGTAGGTCCTCTCTATCATATGACCTTTGCCTTTAGGAAGGACGTTAGATGACTCCAAACATTATTACCCCAAATTATTATCCCACAAATACTTTTTTTTATATCTTATAATTAACCTGAGAGCCCAGTAAAGCCTAAAATTAAAGGACCAAACTAGACAAGGAAAATAAATAATAATAGTCTATTTAGCAACTATATATATATATATACCCAGGGTGATTCAAAAGTCAGGTTACATAGAGATATACTGTATTATGTAATGATACAGGGGAATAGTCACATCACATGTTCGATACGGCAATGCACTTGTGCAACCAGCTAGGAATATCACATGAATGCGCTCCTCCTTCGATAACATCTCATAACTCATTTACCTGCAAAGAAACAGAAAAGCCCTATGTAACCTGACTTTGAATCACCCTGTATATATGTTCTGTTAAAAATATTGTAATATTGTAATAATTATAATATCGTAATAATTGTAATAGTTAATAATTGTAATATTGTAATAATTATAATGTCATAATAATTGTAATATTGTAATAATTGTAATATCGTAATAATTGTAGTATTATAATATTTTTAACAACAAAGACTGAAAGAGTGAAAAATAAAGAGGGCACCAGGAACAATTTTGGGGATCTCATTCATTTTTACTGTTTTGGCGATGTGATAATCTATTACATCAATGACAAAGATCTACGCAACAATGAGCAGCATATGGCTACCTCGCGAGGTTATGATAACTTAGCAACAGGGTAAACGTGTTTTATAATAGTAAGGTAACCACAACATCGTGGGGAGGAAAAAGCTGGTCATCAAATATAAGGTAAAAAAATGCAATCAGATTTTTCCAAGATCTGACAATATTTACTTACAAAAAAACTGTAATGTATTTTCACTTTATCAAAATTGTATTGAACAAAACGATGAAATGTACACAATTTTAAAAATATTTTCTAATAAATATTAAGAAATTTTATTTTTAATTAAATATAATTTTTAATTTATAGTAGCTTGTTGCTCTATTATTAAGTCTTAACAAACCTTCCCTGGTTGAGAAAGAGATTTGGGAATTTTGAAAAATTATTTAAAAAATATACCAATAATAATAATAATAATAATAATAATAATGATGATTACTGTGACTATTCAGATTGGATAGTTCATTTTTAAATAGATAATAAATAGTATATATTACTTACAGATGGAATATCTGAATGAATTTCAAGCAACGATTCAAAGGTTGAAGTACTGTACTTAACCTTTACAGCGAATAAGTAGATATAACGGTTTATGTTCAGAATAAGGGGTGGTCCAAAAATCGTGGTTTTTTCAGGATTTCGAGATTTTTGGCAGACTACCTCTGAACATTGTTCATAGAAATGTGCAAAGTTTCGCTTATCCACGTCATGTCAATTAACCCATTACAACCATTGTTCCCATTTTTGGAACACATTTTAACAATACTTTAGAGTTAAAACTTAAAATTAAAATTTTTAAATTTTTATATTTTAATTTTAATTAAAATTTTTAAATTTTACTTTTTAATTTTTATATTTTAATTTTCATTAATTTTTTTAATTTTTAATTTTTATATTTTAATTTTAATTGTTTTTTAATTTTTAATTTTTATATTTTAATTTTAATTAAAAAATTAATTTTTAATTTTATATTTTATTATTTTAATTTTAATTTAAAAATTTAATTTTTAATTTTTATATTTAATTTTAATTAAAAAATTAATTTTTAGTTTTTAATTTTAATTTAAAAATTTAATTTTTAATATTTATATTTTAATTTTAATTAAATTTGTAAGTCTCGCCTTTAAGATATTTTTATCTTACTCGTTGTTCTGACAATTAAGTGTTCATGTAATTTGTTCAGAGGTCCTTAATCCTGCCTAAGTAATGATATTATGTTTGGCGTTGTTTTACCTCATCTCCTCCGAAAAGGTCACGAGACGTGGGAGGTGTTGGGGTTGGGGGTTGGGGGACTACAGCTTAACGTGAGAATTGAAACTTCTGCGGGTCGCTACATCATCTGAACGGAGATAAAACTAACTTATTCACTACTGAATAGACTCAACCTCACTTAATCTCGCTGATCTAACGAGAAGTGCTGTTGCGATGTGGTTATACAAGGCATTATAGGAATTCAGATTTCTCAAATGAAAATGTTTCTTCATCTCTCTTAAGACAAATTTCAATATAAATCTTTCAAGGAAGGAACACAATTTTAGTTTAACCCTAGAAGAACAGTGTGGGACCGCACACATAGAGATTAGTGTCCGGTCTACGTAATCCCATAATGAAAACGGTTGAATTAAACAATTTATTGTTACTAAACAATAATAAAAAACTAACTTGCGTACAATAAAAGACGTCATTTCCATAAAATCATACGTACTTTTAATTTTAATTGATTACTGTAAATGTGAAAATGAATACATACTAAAAATCTATTTTTCCTTTTCGCGTCGGAGAGAGAGAGAGAGAGAGAGAGAGAGAGAGAGAGAGAGAGGAGTTTTGCAGAAATAAAGTTCATACATCTATTTTAGATTTTAAGCCAATTTTATGTTGTTACATCTTTCTCCAAAAAGGGTAATTAAATGAATGAGAAAAATTAAAATTTGTTTTATTTAAAAATTATTTAAAATTAAAAAATAAATAATAAATGAAAGACAAACGTGAGATTTAACCCCCCCCCCCCCCCCAAAAAAAACTCGAAATGATTTCCCGAATGAGTTCAGTCAAAATGGTGAACGATGTTAAAGGTTTTATGACCTGTTGCGATTCCTTAGTAACCCAAACCACCGTATCCATTTCCTCCATCATGGTGAACACCATATCCGTATACGGTTTAATAACCTCCATGACCTCCATGGTGGTGACTATTATCACCATATCCGCCGTGGTGACCGCCATTGACATGTCCACCATGTCCACCATGAGCACCATGACCATATCCGCCTTGATGACTTCCATGTCCATATCCACCATGATCGCCATGCCCATATCCACCGTGATGGCCACCATGACCATGTCCACCATGACCACCATGATCATATCCACCATGTCCGTGGCCGTGATGATCGTGACCATGACCACCATGGTATTCTCCTTTTTGGCCGTAATTGGAGTCGTGTTTATGGTATTTGCCGTTTCCGTATGAACCCTTTTTGCCTCCGTGGCTATCGTGGTAGTGTCCCTTATCGAAATAACCTTTCTTGCCGTAGATGTTGTGTTTCTTTCCACCTGTCGGTACAAAAACATTAAACATACAGACAACACTCAATACACTCTTTTAGGCAGTGTTTTTGACCTCTTACTTACGTCATATTTGCCCCCCTTAGTGGAGCCCCCTTTGTGACCTCCGTAATAAGCGTCATAGTGGTCGTGATCACCGTGATACTTCTTGAAGTCGCTGTCGGCATAGTACTTTTTGTTTATTCCATATTCTTCCTTGTGGTACAGATTCTTGAATCCCTTTGAACAAAATATCATTTAGTTTGGTACCCACACATAAATATTTCTGTGACCACAAATGGAAAAGGACAGTTTGACTTAAAATCAGACACTTACTTTATTTTTATGCCCTTGTGGACATGACCTTTCGACCCGTAATGATGCCCTTTAGAACCTTTCTCTCCTTTATGATGGTCTCCGTAGTAATGATCGTCGTGTTTGTGCCCATGATAGTCTTTGCCTCCTTTATCGTAATACCCCTGTGCCAATGGAAATAGCATTATAAAGATGTATGCCACTCACTGAGAAGTTTATAATCCAAACTATTATATAGTTAATTTTAATATCTTACTGCTTTATGAGATTTTCCGTGGTCTCCATGATGACTCGCATGGTAAGATTTATCGTCATGATAACCTTGAGATCCTTTATGTCCAGTGTCACTGTGGTATCCATCATGATGGCCTTTATGGTGATCTAACCCATAATCTGTAGAGTTTTGGGTTTCCTGTTATTTTATTACTGTTTTTGAATAACAAACATTTAAATTATCTTTATCAAACAAATAATCTAATTTGTAGTAAAACTGTAAACTGATGTTTCCAATGAATTCCGTTATACCCTTTGAACGCGTTTGGACTTCAGAAGGTAAAACGTTATCTGCAAAAATCATACCTGATGCTGCACCCTCCAAATCTGATCCTGTTACCACGGACACTTGCTGGCTCTCTGCGATGCCAAGTCCCTCTGCTTCCTCCTTCAAAGTTTTCTCCTTGAGCCCTTCGTCAGCCAAGGAGGAATTCAGGAACGCGAAAACAAATGCCAAAACCAGCAACAAAGGTAGAGCCTGCGAAAAATTAAAGAAATGAAATTTTAAATTAAATCCTTCATTTGAATTGTCAAAGAATTCTTTATTTTATTAACTTTGTTCTGGAAGACGGTTTAATAGTGCATTTTGTTCTTTACTGCATATGTTCATTACTTCTATATTTCCCCATTCTGGATCTAAAATTTGGACGAATTTGAAATATTAAAAATTATATTAATTCTAACCATGACCGAATTAGATTCAACATCTTAATTATAAACTGTAAATAAAGAATTTAACAATTTCTACAGGTAATGACATTATTTCATGATATTTATTCACGTGCGCAACTTATCCAGCTATTTCTATAACCATAATGCAAAAAAAAGCACAAAATAACTTCCACGAATTACAAATGAAATAGTTCCCCTTAAAAAACTATTGTTTACCTTCATTTTCTTTTAGTTCGTTTTCGTTGGAAGGGAAACGTCAACTGATAAAAATTGAATCTCGCAAAATACTTTTATAGTCTCGTTCGGAAACAAATCGTAATCCTGTTTTTTATTTTTGTTTTTAATTTTTTAAATTTTTTAATTAAGGAAGAAAAAGTATTCTTATTTCTTTGCGTTAAATTCGCAACAAAGATAAATTATCTTTTTTTAATTATTATTATTTACACGTATAAATTTTTTATTTTATTTTTTTAATATAATTTAATATGTAATAATAATTTTAAAAATTTAACGTTCGCGATATTTTAATTAGAAAAACATATCGAACAATATATATATATATATATATATATATATATATATATATATATAGAGAGAGAGAGAGAGAGAGATTTAATTAAATAAAAATAAATTACCAACGTAATAAATTTTTAAATTTATTATTATTATTATAATAATAATTATAATAATTATTATTATTATCATTATTTGCACGCACAGAAGCTGTCTTATTTTTGGTTATCATTTTTATCATTATTTTTTATTTATAATTCTTTTTTCTTTATATATACATATACAGTATATTCGCGTACTTTTGGCATATGCAAATTTATCCCCGACTTCCAGCAGGACTCGAACATGAGCCTCCTGATTCGGAGACACAGGGGACTAACCATTCAGTTACAGCTGGAGAAATTTTAATAGCAACTTGGTAGAACTAATCTCTTCCATACCTTTAGCCTGATGTTGCTTTTCTGGTGTGAAGTTCGACCAGATAATACCCATTATCTTTCTAGCTGTTAAGATTTTAGCGTTTTTACATTCTCTGAATTCTGCATTCGATGACATTATTACTCCAAGATTCCTGACTTGCGGGTTTGGAGTTATCTATTTGTCCTACAGTGTTTTGTAGTATTCTGTAGCTCCTCTTTGTTACCATATCTTATGAGTTTGAATTTTTCTTCGTTGATTTTTATATTGATGTTTTCCGCTTGCCTGAATAGTGCTTCAATGTAATTTTTTTGTTTTTTGTGTTGGCTTCATTTGATAAATATTCCCTTGTATATCATTGTATCGTTCGCGAAACACGATACGACACTGTCTTTGTTATCTGAATCTACTGTATGTTTGCAATCATTATTATAAACAGGAAGGGAGCTAATATTATACCTTGTGGGACACAGCTGATAACTTCTGAAATTTCATACTTAACTCCAATTACTGATGAAATAATCATCGTCAAAGCTTTCCAGTAATGCCTCTTTTCTTACATTTGTTAACTCTAATCTCATCAAACACATTTATAGAAGGATTTAGCAAAATCAGTATATACACTACAGTATATTACATCTACAGGGTGGGCCGTAAGTTTCCATACATAGGAAAATTTAAATACGTGCGTCGGTATTTGGATCAGCAGCAGTTTCCGGATGCTTGGATTGGTCGGCGTGGTCCTGTGGAGTGGCCTCCCAGATCCCCAGATCTCACCCCCCTTGGTTTCTATCTTTGGGGGCACTTGAAGGCCATGGTGTATCAGGAAAAGATACGAGACATAAATCATCTAAAGGAACGTATCACCAACGCCATTACAAGCATAACGTCAACTGTGCTAATGCGTGTTCATCAACAGTGGGGAACACGTATTGAAATGTGTTTTCAAAACAATGGCAACCATGTAGAGCATATTATATAAATAAAAATAGTTGTCCATAAAAAAATGTTTATTTTTCCTATGTATGGAAACTTACGGCCCACCCTGTATATTACGACTTCAACAAAACGCTTCCAGTAACTTTTGTTGGTGGCCTAAAACTGTGATAGGCATAATCTTCCAGCCTTGAATGCATGTTGGTTCGGACTGAATAATTCCTTTTCTTGTAAATAGTAAACAATTTTATTTTTAATTACACGTTCAAAGCTAATAATTAAGAGGTAGGAGGTGAATGCTAGTGGGCGATGATTCTTAGGCATTGTTCTCTACTTTCTTTTCATTGTTCTGAACTACATTTAGGTGATTATCGACGAACTCTGTCTTCTGACTTTTCCTGGTGTTTTATTAGTGAATTTGTTGCAACTATTCCTTCGCCCAAATTTGTGTCAGTTTCTTCTTCTTTTTCAACATTCTCAAGTTCCATTCGTACTGCTACTTTCTTACGCTTCTCAATGTACTCGGTTTATACGTAGCCATAAATAGACAGAGTCTATTATTCGTTCTAGTTATCACTAATATAATTTCTTTCTCAAATGACGCATTCATAGTTTTTAAATGCATTTCAGGCCAGTGGTTTTTGCCAATTTCATTTTTATGAGTGGCAGAAATAGGCAACGTCACATTCCTTTAAGCTTAAGGCATAGCTTGCTCTTATTCAACTTCCAGATTTTATTGTACAGTAGTTTTAACATTCCGCTTATCCGTAATTTTAGTCGTATCTTTTCTTTTTTCTTTTATTTCCGTCTGTTTCTGGCAAAGTTTTTTTTAATTTGGAAATATATATATATATATATATATATATATATACATACATACTGTGTATGTCATAAAAAAACTGAGATTAATGTTCAGTATGTAAACTATTCGACTTTCTGCGTTAATGTCAAACAAGCCTCCGCAGCCAATCATTTTTTTCTACGCTACCCACTGCATTCCTGAAACCATCGATCCGACCATGTATCCAAATGCTCTGGTAAAAAAAAAATAAAATAAAAGCTAATAATCTATATTTCGCGATAAATGGACACCTCTCAGAATTTTAGACCTGTCGTGGATGTTGTAAACATTTGAAAATGACTTGCAGTTTTAAGGCATAAAAAATGTTTGAAAGTAGCAGAGTTTATAATTATTATGTCGTAATTTACGCATATTTATGGACTTAATTAAAATATTTATCACCTTATTTAGTGAAAAATTCTAATTTTTCTTTAAGATTTCGTTAAAATGAATTATTTGTGCTGAAACTGATAGGAAAAAGTTTTCAGTAAAAAGTTTTCGTAGAAAGTTTTTGTAAAAAGTTTTCAGAAAAAGTTTTCGTAAAAAGTTTTCGTAAAAAGTTTTCGTAAAACGTTTTCAGAAAAAGTTTTCAGAAAAAGTTTTCGTAAAAGGTTTTCATAAAAAGTTTTCTTAAAAGGTTTTCAGAAAAAGTTTTCAGAAAAAGTTTTCGTAAAATGTTTTCGTAAAAAGTTTACAGAAAAAGTTTTTGTAAAAGGTTTACAGAATTTTTTTTCAGTTTTACTGTTAATTATGTTATTTAACATACAAAATAGTTATTTAAAAAGATTATTTAATGAAATAAGTGATGAATTAACTAAATGTTAAATGAGTGCTATGACATTACATAGCTGTTAAATTTAATTCTACTGTATATCAATGACATAGCCACATAATACGTATCAATATGTTATGGAATGGAATATCGCTGAAAACGTTTATATATAAGCAGTGACATTACAGTATTATGGGGAATTAAGGGATTCCTCCAGGAGGGAAGACTGTGAGAGGCGGGTGTGTTACTAAAACCTTCCCTAGTTGTTGTTGTTGTTTAGCCGATCAGCCCACCCTGATCGAGCAAGCCGGCGGCACGCAGGTAACCGATCGCCCTCTCCGGAGTGGACCAGAGGTTCAGCGCACTAGTGGTGTTGTGTTGTGTTCGTTGTTGTGCTAGAGCGGTACAGTCTGTCATAATGTGTTCAATTGTTTGTGGTGTGTCCTGGTACAGGTGGCAGGTGTCGTCTATGGAGTTGTCTAGTCTGTGTTTATATGTCCGTAAGTTGGGGTGATGTCCACATCGGAATCGTGCTAAGTTAACTCGATCCGATCTGCTCAGGCTGATCTCTGACCTGTTAATGGGTGGCGGCTTCGCACCTAGGACCGCATTCGGACCGAGTCGTGTCAGTGCTTTGTGGGTTAGGTGTGTGTGTATGTGTTTTCTGTACTGTGTGATGTCTGTGGGGCGTGGTATGGAATGGAGTATTTGGTTATAATGTCTCTCTGGTGTTACCTTAATGGTGCGAGGTGTTGGTGCATGATTGTACATGTAGTGGCAAGGGTGTTGTGGGTTATTTGTCGCTGCTGTCATGAATTGTGTTCCCCTCATGTCTAAATGTTCCCTAACTTTTAGTATTTTTGTTTCTGTGTGCAGGTGTTCTATTGGTGTTGTTTGAGTGCATCCTGTAATGATACGAAGTGCGTTTTTTTGTATTGTTTGTAAGGTGTTTATGTGTGTGTTTGAGATAATGGGTGCCCAGCATGGGCTAGCATAGTCCATAACTGAGCGAATATATTGTTTGTATATGAGTGATGTTGTTTCCTGCTGGTGTCCAAAGTTTGTGCCTGTTAGTACCCTAAGCGTGTTAAGTCTTGACGTACATTTGATTTTAATGTCCTGAATGTGGTTTGCAAAAGATAATGATGTGTTGTATGTGACACCAAGTATTTTGGTTCTGTGAGTGTGTGGAATGTTGATGTTGTTTAGTGTAAGCTGTGGAATTACCTGGTGTTCTTTTGTGTTGCTTGTAAGCAAGGTGATGGTTGATTTTGTGGCGCTACTTTGAGTCTATTGTGTGTGAGCCAGTCTTGTATACTGTTTATGTATGTTTGTAGGTTATTTTAGCGGTGTCGATGTTGTTGTGGGTGGATGTTAGAGTGATATCATCTGCATATGATGATAAGGTAAGCTTGTTATCTATGGGTGTTGGAATGTCATGCATGTATAAGTTGAGAGTGTTGGTGAGAGAACAGAGCCTTAAGGGCCCCCTTTCGGAAAAAGCTTGTTTTTGGATGACTTGCCATTAAATGTGACATGTGAGTATCTTCCTGAGAGATAGTTGCTCAGCCACATTTTGGTGTTATTTTGCATGTTTGTGTTGAGTATTTTGTTTATGAGAGGGAAGCGTGGGATAGCATCAAATGCTTTACTAATGTCTATTGTTGCTAATAGTGTACGTTGAGCTGGTCGTGTGGAGTTGATGCCATCCATGATGTGCTGCGTGAGGTTAGTGAGTAATGTCGTGGTTGAGTGGTGAGGTCTGAATCCATGTTGAGTAGGCGATAGTGGAATGTGTGGGTTGGTGATTTGTAAGATTAGTCTTTCTGTTACTTTGGAAGGTGGGCATAGTAAAGTAATGGGTCTATAGGAAGCTGGTTCTGTTGGATTTTTGTTGGTTTGAGTAGTGTAATAATTTTACTTTGTTTCCATATGTCAGGAATAATACAGTGTTGGTATGAATATGTGCTGATATTTGTGAGAGCTAGTATTCCTTGTGGGCCCAAGTGTTTAAGGTGTATGTTAGATATGTTGTCTGGTCCAGTAGCCTTCGAATTCTTAATGTTTTGATGATCTTGGTGGTCTGGTCTGTATTGAAGGATGTAATGGTCGTGTCGAGTCTGTAGGTTTTCTTGTGTCTGGCTGTTTGTCTGTCTGCGTGTTTCTGGTTGTTGTCTCTGTTTAAGTGACTTATCTTTGCGTAGTGATTAACTAGAATGTTAGCTTGTTGTGTGTATGTTGGGATATTATTTTGGCTGCGACAGATAGCCGCGTGTGAGGTGTGAATGCCGCTGTTAGAGTGGGTAATGCTGTTTATAGTCTTGTATAGCCTGGATGTATCCGTGGAGTGGTTTAGTGTTGTTATGAATTCCCTGAATGTTTCTGTTTGTTTTTCTTTGAGTTTGTTGTTTATTTCTGTGTTGAGCTGTTGTATCTGCTGTTTTATGGCTTCTGTGTGTGGTGTTTGTGTTATATTTGAGGTTGTTACGTTGCCTTATGAGGTGGGCTATTTCTCTAGTGTAATTTGGGTTGTATTTCCTAATGTTGCCCTTCCCTAGTTCTTCCTTAATGTGCATACCAAGTTTGGTGCAGATTACCTTAGCCGTTTAGGCGTGTATAAACGAACAGACAAACGGACACACAGACATCCTCTCTCTCTCTCTCTCTCTCTCCTCTCTCTCTCTCTCTCCGTATTATGTATCAAAATAGATAAAGAGAAAGTTCTTTTCAGAATTAAGTTCCAAACTAAGGACCGCATAGACGCTACCAGGGAACTTACTTTAACTCTTTTTCACCGTTGATCCTTGATACCCAAAAGGTATATACCCAAAAGGGGGCCTATATGGTTAATGTCAGGGACCCTTTATTACTTAGAACTTTAAAGTTAAAATGAACCTTTTATAGGTACTTCGATTTTAATACTTTATGAACGAATGAACTACTCTGTTTGCAGTGCATGTTAATTCTCAGTCACAGGGTGTTCCAACCGAGTTCTTTCGCCTACAAAATGAACATTAAATAAAATAGAAAATTTCAGGCATTAAATTCTATACTCGTAATTATTAAAAATATTTTCAACTCTGAAGTTCTGTCTCGCCATTTTGAAGAAAAAACAGTAAATGGAAGCGAGTTTTAAAGATTTTGAGCTCCGCCTTATATAGAAACAAGGTTAAAATCAATCTAAATTGTTGATTATAATTATTTATTCAAAGCAATTTCGGTATTTGATCCAATGAACAATTTCTTAACAGAGTCGATTTTCAGAGTGACGCATTTTTACATAAATTGTTGTTATGGCAACCGCGTATATGAGAAATATCTTTTAAAAACAATATCGATAAAAATTGCGAATATTTCTATACATAAAAATATAATGTTTATTTATTAACTTACATTAAATAAATAAATATTATCCATACATTCGTACATTATCTGCGGACCCATTTTCCATACTCCATAAGGTGTATGGAAATTGTGAGATAATGAAGATTCTTCGGCCTTATATATATATATATATATATATGAATAGAAACGACGTAAATAAGGAGCGTCTCTGCACACGAGGAAGAGAAATAACGAATAAATGAAAAATGAGGCGAACCGCCCGGGAATTGAACCCAGGGCCTTCCAATTGCCGGTTGGATGCGCTACCATTACACCACGGACCTCATCAATCATAAATCGAAATTCTCCTACATAGGGCAGAAACCAATGCCCTGAGAGGGCACCCTCGCAAATCGTGAATATGTGCATTTAACTGCACTGCGTGGTCATTGCAGTTAAATGCATATATATATATATATATATAATATATATATATATATTATATATATATATCTTTTATACTATAAAAAGGCAGTCCTGTCCGTCCGTCCGTCTGTAGACACCATGAATTTACTATTAAGCGATTCTGAACATAGAAATAAACGCGCTTTGCTTTGTTTCAACTTTTTACTGTAGCGCCTTAAGATCTTTATTGCTGCATTCTTTTCTGTAGTTTTATTGACCGAATAATTGACCCCCCCCTCCCAATTACTAAGGGTTCAGTTATTCGGTCAATAAAACTATAGAAAAGAACGCAGCAATGAAAATTTTAAGTTTCACATCCGAACCCATTGTATCAAGATTTGTGAAGCGTAAGATTTTCATGGCTGCGTTCTTTTCTATAGTTTTATTGATAAACCGAAAACTATTGACTCCCCAGTAATTGGGGGAACTACGGACCCCCAATTACTGAGGCCGAATGAAAATGTTTATTGGCAGACCATAGTCCATATGACAAATATTGATAATAAAATGACAATTCACATATTAAGGATAGAAATATATACCGCGTGACCACAAAAATTGTCCCTGTTTTTAATCGCTTATTACTCAGTCATTATTGCAGCTTCACAAATGAAATAAAAGCTTTCGAAAGAGAACATTTTAAAGTTTTATTTAATTTTTTCGATATCCTGGATACGAAATCAGTACTTATAAAAAAATGACAGTTTTATCCACCACAATCATGGGTTATTTGTCGGACATGCAACGTGTTTTCATCGCAGAAGAGATGATCAAACATGGCTCGGTAGTTGCCACCCAACGGTCTTTCAGACGACAATACGGTCAGCAAAGGACCATAGATCCTAAAACGATTCGCAGGATTTTCGCAAAATGGAAACATCACGGCTCAATCAAGAACATGCTAAAGGCAACTCTGGGCGCAGCAAAGGTGTGCGAACCGCTGAAAACATTGATTCAGTCGCAAATCAGCTTGAAACGGACAACAAGAAATCTGTGAGACGACTATCAGATGTGACAGGAATCAAACGGGAGAGCATTCGGAAAATAATCGCGTTGGATTTCAGAATGAAGTCATTCAAAATTATGTGTTTGCAACAGCTTAGCGAACAAGACTACCAGCGTCGTTTGATGTTTTGTGAACGCATTGAAACAATAATTGAACAAAACCAGATAAGATTAAGTGACATAATATTTAGTGATGAATGCCACATCTATCTCAATGGGTTCATCAACAGACAGAATTACCGGTGTTGGTCACAAAACAAGCCAAATATACACTTGGAGAAACCTCTGCATTCACCAAAAGTTACTGTCTGGTGTGGTTTGAGTAGCAGCAAAGTTTATGGTCCTTACTTTTTTGAGGACCCAGAGACAAGGAGACCGCTTTCAGTAACTTCAGAAAGATATTTAGAAATGCTGAACACTGTTTTTGAACAAGAAAACTGCAGTAACAAGTGGTTTCAGCAAGACGGAGCAACAGCCCACACAACTAGGCAATCACTGGAATGTTTAACAAGATTTTTTGAACAAGATTCATTTCTCATCGCTCGCAGTTTCCCTGGCCCGCAAGATCACCCGATCTATCACCTATGGACT
This sequence comes from Bathynomus jamesi, assembly GCA_023014485.1. Lineage (NCBI taxonomy): Eukaryota > Metazoa > Arthropoda > Malacostraca > Isopoda > Cirolanidae > Bathynomus > Bathynomus jamesi. The sequence goes on from JAJOZX010001331.1 coordinate 520,527, forward strand.
TTTTTCTCTGGGGATTTGTCAAGGACAAAGTATTCAGGCAAGAGCCATCCTCTATCGAAGAATTAAAGCAAGCGGTGGTAGAGAGTGTACAGTCCATTGAATGCAGCGTTTTGGAAAATGTAATAAATAACTTCCTTTCCCGTTGTGTGAAATGTAAGAATGTCCAGGGACGTCACTTTGAACACATGTAGAATAAATTAAAACTTTAAAATGTTCTCTTTCGAATGCTTTTTATTTCATTTGTGAAGCTGCAATAATGACTGAGTAATAAGCGGTTAAAAACAGGGACAATTTTTGTGGTCACACGGTACAATTAATGAGAAATAATACAATAATTTCGAAGTTAAGTGAAGCTACAGACAGACGTTTTTATACCATGAATTCCATAGCTTAGAAAACATACGGCAGGATTGATGAATAGCTTCGATAATCGGGTTGGTTGGATTTTTTTAATTGTTGCATTAGACTGTATTGAGCACTTTTTGTGCTCTTCTCTCTCTCTCTCTCTTCTCTCTCTCTCTCTCTCACTATATATATATATGAAAAATTATTTCACGAAAGTGACACGTGAAAAGTATTTATGATGAATAAAACCACGAAGGAAAAAAGAAACACAAAGGGGTGCTCAAGCGCTTTCGTCTAATGACATCCTCAAGAACACTGGAGTGAAAGGACAGATCAAGGCAATATATAGGTTACAAAAATAAACATACATACATACATATTCATATATATATACATATATATATATATATATATATTATATACATATACATATATATAGTAAGCATAGAAAAAATTGTGGGAGGAGCAAACATTTATAGTTTATGAAACAGGTCACAAAAGAATAAAGAAATAAAAATAAATATAAATATAAATTGAGAAAAAATTAATTACCAAATAGTGCCTTAGTGATATATATGTCACAGCCTAAATAATCATAAAGAAATAAACAGGCAAATAAAAAAACCACAAATATATATATATATATATATATATATATATATATATATAAAAAGACACTTTTAGCACTTTGGCCGACCTTCAATATAAATTCAAATGGCTTGTTTATGGAACAGGTCACAAAAGAATAAAGAAATAAAAATAAATATAAATATTGTAAGTGGAGTCTACAAATTCAAGCTCAAAAGGGAAGTTTTACAATCAATTTAATAGATGATGCCAAATTGATATATATGTCACAAAGAAATAAAGAAATAAACCAAAAAAAAAAAAAAAAAAAATTAATTATTAAGAAAATAATAAAAAATAATAATAATAAATTGAAAGATAAATTTTAAGAGAGGCACACCAATTTATAAGGGAAAAATTACCACATATGCATATTATAGTCACAAACGAATAAAAAAGTACAAGTAAATATAAATTGGAAAACAAAATGATGCCTAGATGATATATAAAGAAAAATAAAATATATATACAACATATATACGGTATATATACGAAATATAAACGCAATATATACAGAATATATATATATATATATATGCATAAGGGAAAAAATTACCAAATTTGTTTTATAATTATTGTCTGAAAAAACGGTAGGTCGCAAAAGAATAAAGAAATAAAAATAAATATAAATTGAAAAAATTACAAATAATACACGTACACATGTATACCCGCATAACCAAATATATATACATATACACACATATATACAAACACACACACACACACACATATATATACACATACAAGCTTGACCATCGCGAAATGAGAAATCATCGCGCAGAACCTTTGTGAGGTTGTAAGGTAAGGTAAGGTACAATTAGGTACATACACATATATACTATTATATAATATATATATACATTTAACTGCATACATACATACATACATACATACATACATATACACACATACATACATACATATACACACATATACATACAAACACATTTAACTGCAATGACCACACACATACTCACATACACATACATACATACACATACACGCATACAGCAAAAAATTGAATTGCTCCTTCCACAATTTTTTCTATGCTTACTATATATATGTATATGTATATGTATATATATATATATATGTATATATATATATATGTATATATATATATGTATATATATATATATATATGTATATGTATATATATATTGCCTTGATCTGTCCTTTCACTCCAGTGTTCCTGAGGATGTCATTAGACGAAAGCGCTTGAGCACCCCTTTGTGTTTCTTTTTTCCTTCGTGGTTTTATTCATCATATATATATATATATAATTAATATAAAGTTAAATTAATGGAAAATAATGTGAAATAAATAAATAAATGAGTTTTTACATTTCTAAAAACAAACTATGCAATTTTTTTAGTAGAAATTCGATGTGGGTTACGTCACATATTGCAAATTACAAAAACAGACGTGCTTTTAACTCATTATTGAACACCGCAAGAAAAAAAAAAGAACATGGCAATTAATAAAAATGTCTAAAGTTTAGATTTAGAAAAAAATTAGCAGTTTATTACTATTTTTTTTTATTCGTCTTAAACTATCAATTACTATTTTGTGTGTGTCTAAAGACCACTTTCATGATGATGCAACGGTTGGCGTATTTGAGTTTAATTTAGGTGGTTTTCATGCTAATGCGGTTGGCGTAAAATTTCCGTACTGGTGACGTTTTATGGCATTATTTATGAACGGTGAGGGAGAAATTATTATTTATGGTTGGCATAAAATACTGTATCATACGTATACGCACACAGACACACACATATTTATATGTATATGTGTGTGCGTGTGCGCGCGACCGCACGTGCTGATAGAGAGAGAGAGAGAGAGAGAGAGAGAGAAGAGCTTGACTTGGTCCTTTGTATGAAACCTCTGCAGGGTTACAAAGCATACATGGTATATTTTAATCAGTCGCTGCATTGATAACTTAAGCAGAAAACCTGGAAATTTTCCCAGAGAAGCGAGTACAGGTGGATAGCAGTTATAAAAGAAGGTTGCAATCAAAGCCTAAAAGCAGATATAACCATCAAAAAGATTTTCGAGAATGTAGAGTACAAACTAGAAAAGAGATCGGGACAAAAAAAAAAAAAAAAGGCAAAAAAAACCCTTCGGAGACGAAAAGCAGAAGAACCCTTTGATTTCGCAAAGAAATATTTTGATTAGACCCGTTGAACATGTCTTAACATGTCCTTTAGAAAGGTTACAAAATCCCCCCGAAAAAGAATCGTACATTTCTGTTCTTGTAACCAGAATGCCACTGAATGTTCTCCGGGACATGTCCGAGGTGCTGCTTCAATACGACAACGCAAGGCCGCACATCAGCCTGCGCGCGCGTATGAACCAATCGTATTGTTTAGATTGACTGTACCGCTCCATCCCATGTACAGCTCCGATCTTGCGGTTTCCAACAATCATCTCTTTGAACGAAATGAAAGATGTATTCCGTGACCATCACTTTGAACATGATGATGTGAAGAGGTCCGGGAGTGGCTGAGAAGTGTAACAATGAGTTTTACAGAAATGCTTTACATGTCCTTGTTCAGTGGTGAAAAAAGGGCTTTATTGTGATGATATCTGGAAAGTACCCCTCTCTCTCTCTCTCTCTCTCTCTCTCTCTCTCTCTCTCTCTCTCTCTCTCATTTTATATATAGATATATGTATATACAGTAGATAGATAGATAGATAGATAGAGAGAGAGAGAGAGAGAGAGAGAGAGAAAGTTACTGGAATTTCGTTATAATACAGTGCCTGATCATGACATTCTTGGCATTCCTCGTTTAACGAATGTAAAAACTTACAACTTTATATTTCTTATGCAAGTTCATGTGCGTAGAACCATATACGCACTATATATCAAAAGGTAAGAAGTGGTATCTGGCATAATAAAGTACAGTAGTTAATCCATAACGGTATGGGCTAATGTCATAATTAAACTTCGTGACAAAATTTTACTCCCGTATCCATATAGCCTTAATTCAGCACATTTTGGCATGCCTCAAGGAAAGCATGGAAAGTTCGTACCACTTTATTTTCTAACTTTATATCGAAGGACTTTCGGTTAGTATATAAATAGGCTTCACACTCCTAAATCTATCATTCTGGGTCCTTTCTTATATGGTCAAGAAAGTTAATCTGTAGGAACAAAGAATGAAGGTATGAATTTATTTAGTTTGTGCTTAAAAAAACTGCGGTATTGTTAAACAGAAAACGAATATCAAATTGAATTATTATTATTATTATTATTATTATTATTATTATTATTGCAGTAGTTAGAGGAGGAGTAGAAGTAATAGCAGTAGGAGTTATAGTAGTAAGTATGGTAGAGTTGCAGCTGTCAATGCAGTTGGCACTCAAGTGCCACCTTGAACCGTTTCAGCCAATCGTGCCGTTACTCGTTTTGTCCCTGTGCTTAGTGGGCTCGTCCTTGGCCGAGGACGACTCTCAGAGCGAGAAGGAATCAGTGGGAGTGAGGGAAGGAGGGGAAATCGCCGACCAAGGCATCGCCGAAAGCCAACAGCTCGTTGTACTCGCCGATGCCTCCGATCTAGACACTGCTGGCACAAGTAAGTTGGCAAAGTTGGCACTTAGTAGGGAAGGTTCGAACAACGTCAAGGAATTTGGTCGATTTATTCACTTAGTGGGCTATACGCCGTGGCCACGTCGCAACACCACTTCCCGTTAGAGCAGCAAGGTTAAGCGACGCTGAGTCTGATCAGTAGTTGGAGGGGTGACCGCCCTCTGCGTTTAAATGATGTAGTGACCCATAGATAATTCGGATCCCACGTAAAGCTGAAGATCCCCTCCATCACGTGACTTCTGTCTTCATACAGGAGGTTGAACAAACCCAAATATTATTATTATTATTATTATTAACTACTGTATACGGGAAAATATAGACCACTTTCATTTACATTATAAAAATGTACTATCTCAATAATTTTACCCTCAGAACGATCAGTAATTATTAAACATAATTCCCCCTCACTTACATAATAGTATTTCATGGTATTTCTCCACTTATATATATATATATATATATATATATATATATATATATATATATATATATATACACCTTACCTTACCTTACAACCTTACAAAGGTTCCACGTGATGATTTCTCATTTCGCGAAGGTCAAGCGTGTCGCCCCTCCTCTCGAGTTGGCCTGGTGAAGTAGTGAGTTGGATTCTTGCGCTCTCCACCTCACATAGCCAGGTACGCCCGGCTCATCGGGGATTGTTCTGAGCCAGGCGTCAAGTCTTCTTTTGAAGATTTCCACTGCAACTCCCTTCGTGTTTCTTAGGTCTTTGGGCAGCTGATTAAATAGTTTTGGTCCTCTCACTACAAAACTATTATCTTTCAGGGTTAAGGATGTTCCCTGTCTCGCCTTCAATTTGGGAATACGACACAGTCTACCGTTTCTACCTTCCACCGTTGTTTGGGGAGTTATGGGATTCAGAGTAAGATTAGGGACTAGTTTCTCCATTATTTTCCAAGTGTAAATAATGGTGTATCTCTCTCTTCTCCTTTCCAGTGAATATAGGTCTAGTTCTCGTAACCTTTCCCAGTAATTTAGTTCTTTGCACCCATTGATCTTGGCTGTGAAACTTCTTTGAATCCCCTCCAGCTGTCTAATGTCTTCTTTTTTATATGGGGATGTTAGGACCGAGCAGTATTCCAGTTTGGGTATTATCAGGGTTTTCAGTAGGGGGATCATTACATTCCTATCCCTTCGTTTAAAAGTTCTCAATATCAGACCCGTTATTCTCTTTGCTCTGTTTACTGCTATCTTATTTTGTGTTTCAAATTTCGCATCATCTGTCATTACAACCCTAAATCTTTTGCTCTGGAATTTCTCTGGACTTCCTGTCCATTTGGGGTATAATATTCCATGGACTTTAGGTCTTCTCTTTTTCCGTACCGTAATAGCTGAAATTTCTCAGTGTTAAACTTCATATTGTTGTCTTCCGTCCACTTGTAAATTTTGTTTATGTCGGTTTGTAGAGATCCTATGTCTTCTGGTTTTCGTATTTTTCTACTGATCTTTGTGTCATCTGCAAAGGATGTTACTGTGCTGTCTCTGGTAACGTCCTCATCTATGTCAGTTAGCATGATTATGAAGAGTAGTGGAGCTAATACTGTTCCTTGTGGTGGTAAGCTGAGGACCTCTGATTCTGATGAAGATACTCCTTGTACTGTAACGATTTGCCGCCGGTCACTAAGGAAATTATACAGTATATCCATTTCCCTACTTTTCCTGTTATTCCCATATATTTAAGTTTATGTATTATGATTCCATGGTCACACTTGTCGAACGCTTTAGCAAAGTCTGTGTATAGTACATCATAGTTTTCATTACTTTCAAGTGAATCAATAATGTTGTTGTAGTGTTCCATTAGTTGTGACAGGCATGATCTGCCTGACCGAAACCCGTGTTGGTTATCATTGAATTTTTTCTGAGTTTCCAAAAAGTCATAGATTTTCTGTCTAACAATTCTTTCAAATATTTTGGTGAGATGAGATGTAAGCGACACTGGCCTATAGTTTTTGGCATCGGATCGATCTCCTCCTTTATATATTGGGACGATGTTCGCGCTCTTCAGGATGCCCGGTATTTCTCCCGTGTTTAATGATCGTCTCCATATCCAGTATAGGGGCTCAGCGATTGCATTCTTGCAGTTTTTGATCAGTGTGGCATTCCATTTATCCGGTCCTGCCGCTGAGTGTGTTTTTAGTTTCCCTATGACTTGTGCAATATCCTCCGTCGTAAAGTCGAAATCCGTTAAACTTTCCCCTTGTGGTTCTTCTTCAAAGAACGCGTTTCTATCGCATATCAGTTTGTCAGTTTTTGGGATACTGAAAGATGATTCATACTGAGCTTTTAATATTTCAGCTACTTCTGTTAGATCATCAGATATATATATATATATATATTGTTTTCGGCTGAAAGATTATATACCATGAAAATTTCATTACATTTGTATTAAATGCTTAATATTTTCTGATAGATTACCGTGATGATTACAATGATGGCTACCATCGTTCCCATGGACACAAAGGACGTCATGGTTACCATGATTTAAATTCCTACCATGGTTCACTTCATGGTGATTACGGAAGGAAAAAGAACCATGTAAATATTTTGTTTAGTTTTACCATGACTTTACATTTAAGTGAGGCATATTTATTATTATTAAATATTAATAACATATATATACATACATACATACACATATATATATATATATATATATATATATATATATATATATATACACACATTATATATACTATTCTATCTTGTGACAGGGCTACCATGACAAAGGGAGTAAGTTGTACCATGGTCACAAGAACGACAAACATTATTATGACGATTATCATCATGGTGATAAAGGTCATGATGGTCATCACATTGGATCTAAAGGTCATGTTCTCAACGGTAATCGAAATAAGGTAAGTTTGTTTAATCAAATTTGCGTTTGTTCAGAATGAATCTTTCCGTAATTCATTTTAAACCCCATTGTCACGTGGTTGGTTCCTCAACTTTAAGAAACAAGTGGACGCTGCACTTTCACGTTCTTAAGTCTCCTTTTCTTCCTCGTCTTTTCAGGGCTTCAAGAACGTGTACCACAAAGAGGAATACGGCGTGAATGGAGACTTCTACGATGACGACGACTTCAGGAAACACCACATCGACGAACATAACTACGACACTTATTACGGAGGAAACAAAGGCGGATATGCTAAAGGCGATGGATACGCGGTAGGAGAGTGCGTAGGGCTGGATTGTATGAGTAACTTGTAGGGTGCTTTGTAAGGTTCCTTTTAAGGGTTCTTTGAGGACTTAATTCCAAAAGAGGGGGAGAAGAAGAATGAATGTTGAGGGCAATTTTGGGTATTAGAGTCTTTTCAAACAGTTTTGGTTCATTTCTTTTAATGGTTAAAACGTTTTTCGTGGCTTCGTGAAATAGATTTTTATTGTAAATATTTGTCATCTGTTATTTTAAATGAATATGTCAGAAGCTACCGATATGTCGCAATTGATTGGACTGAGTTTTGGAGGATTCAAAAGTGAGGAAAGGATATTATTTGTTTAATTAATGACATAAATCTATATAAAGATATTTAGCAGTTATACGAATGTGTTACATACTGCAGAGCTGGGCACTTGCGGCATATTGCGGTACTGCGGTACTGCTGCACTACCAAACCGGTACCAAACCGGTACGCGGAAATTTGAATGCGGTAGCGGTACTGCGGTACTTTCAGCGATCCTTTGCGGTACTGCGTTATGGGGGCCCGGGTGGTAGTGGTGGTACCGCAAGTACCGCAGTACCGCAAAATATGCCGCAAATGCCCAGCTCTGTATACATAGATTGTAATTTCACTTAACTATCAAAGTCCTCCTTGATAGTTAAGTCCTCCTTGATAGTTAAGTCCTCCTTGTTCTTTATCTTTCGAGAGTAGAGCTTTCACCACTCTAAGAACAGAGTACATTTCGTGTTTTGCCTTCAGGGAAAAGGACACCACGATGCTTACGGCAAAAAGGGTTTCTATGACAACGGGCAACACTACGACAGCTACGGCGGGAGGAAAGGCGCTTACGGGAGCAACAACCACCACGGACGAGATTCGCACTATGGTAGAAAGGACGGCCACGGATATGATCATGGTGGATACGGACACCATGGAGGATACGATCACGACGGATACGGACACGGCGGATACGGTCTTGGCAGATACGGACGCGGCAGAAAATACGGTCATGGACGATACGGTCATGGAGGATATGGCCACGGAGGAGGATACGGACATGGAGGATACGGCCTCGCTGGTCTGGGTGACTACAAACACGAAAGTCTTTACAGAGACCACCTGGGCTACAAAGACGATGGCTACGGGAACAGCCAATATTGGGACAGATACAATGACCACGGTAGATCCCGCAGATACGGTGGCACACCCGTTTACAGATACAACAAATACTGAAATCAGGACTGCGCTATGATCTGAAATGGCTTCCACCTAATTGATAATCCCTTATTTATATCTTAATTTGTTGATGCGTTTATGGCAAATACAGGGTGAGCGAAAAGTCCCTGTGCACCTGTTGGAAGTAGGTTATAGTGGAAGTAGTTATAGTGAATGTATTTACAGGTGCACAGGGACTTTTCGCTCACCCTGTATAAAAAAAAACAATAAAAAGTTATTTATTATGTGTAATAAAGCGGCAAACGTAATTTTTACTTATTTATACAAGGTGGTTCAATCGCTGGTAGCCCCAGCTAATATATTAGCGATACTCTGGGTCAACCAGCGAGTGAATCACTCTGTACCAAAGATAATTATTGTTCAGTAGTGTTTTGTTTTAGTATCCACACATTAAAAGGAAATATAAAAAGATAATTGTTATTTTTTCCCTTTTTATGGAGTTTATTCTTCATTTTGAAGTGTTAACCTTCGTCAGCAACCTTCAATTTACTTACGTTGTTGAAACCACAGGGTCTGTATGAACCCTGGTCTAAAATATTACAAAATAGTCCTATAAAAAGTCTGTAAAGAAACATCACGTGATTGAAACATTGAATTTGATATTTAATTAAGAACTTTTGACGAATAATATCATCTCTTTCAACGTTTTAACCTCATCGTTCCTGATGAGGGTTAAATAAACTAGGTTAGGCAAATAGTAGCCTACTTCCTATTACTACTAGTTCTTCTAGTCTGCAGAATTTGGGAGATTTTGGGCACGAAAATGTGGGGATACTGCACTGCATCGAGATTGCACCGTAATATGTTCAAAAGGCAAGTGAAATTATAATATTTTGCACCCAAGAAATTCAGATTTTTGCACTGAGATCTCGAAATAATTTGCCAAACTTTGCAAACGGGCTAGTTTTAAACATTTTAAATACATTTATATATATATATAAAATCGCAAGGAGACTGATTTTCACCCTAAACTAAAAAAAAATATGAAAAAGATTCTTACTAAAATAAAAACGTAAATAATAAATATATATTTTATTTTCAAAATGAAGAAATAATTTAATCACATAGAATAGAATTTTCCAGATCAAAACTAAAGTTTTTCATCTCATATTCATTATATCCGTAGTTAAAAATATGGCGAATTGAGAGATTGTTACGCAAATCGGAGAACAAAAACAATTAGTAAATAACTAAAACATTAAATAAAGTAAGACTAAACATCGAAACTAATTTTAAAAAAAAGTTACAAAAAAAAAAAAGCAGTTTGGAAATATTAGAATAGTTTAGCCTATTTCTATTCATGCTAAGCCGGAAGCACAATCGTTTTTTCATTATTTTAACGCAAACTGAAGTAAATAAATAAATTAGTGAATCAGTAAATGCAAATTTAGCGTTAGAAATATCGAGATTTATTATAAAAAAGTGGTTTAAAATCCTGTAAAATATTTTAAGTGGTCTTTTTGTAAAAGTTATACTTTTAAGATAATCGGTATATCATTATCACATACATTTAATGAAAGAAAATATGCTGTAATATGGACTTTTAGGCCTATAATAAATAGCCTTTCATATACTGTAAATAATATTTTAGCTACTTTCAAATTCCGGTCACTTTTAGAATATGTCGTGGCATGTCATAACACTTTTCCGATAGATCAGCGAAGTTAAGCGACGTTAGGTCTGGAGAGTAGATGGATGGGCGACTTTCTTCTGTGTCCAGATGATGTCCGTTGTGTCCGGTGCTAGTGTCCCCGACCAAACGCCGTTCACTTATTGGAATATATAGTGTGACCCGTGGTTCGCAATGAAAGTAAAACCATAGGTCCCCTCCATCATATGAGTGACCTTAGATGTTTCGACAACCATTTATCATGTTGTTTTTTACAATATAAAAATATGTCTTTGTCTATCTTTAATATATATATATGTTAAACACAGACCGTGCATGGAACAAGGAACTCTTCTGGGAAAATTAAATCCACTATAGTCCGAATAAGTAATGGTAAATGACAAATACCATAGTTTTTTTCCTTTTTCATGATTTTAGCCCGACGTGGGCAACGGGTCTCTCGCAAAGAGATCCCATAAATATAGCTTCCCTCACCAGCTATCTGCAAAGCAGACAGGATCCAGCTTTGGGACGTGGATCTAGGGTTTAAAGCAAGCCTAGATCCCTACACTCAGAACCTCTATATAAGTAAAAGACTCGTTGCATTCACGTCGTGTTGAATAAATCAAAGAAAAAGGGGGTAACTATTGTATTTTTAGCCAAAAGATCCACGTCCCAAAGCTGGATCCTGTCTGCTTTGCAGATAGCTGTGAGGGAAGCTATATTTATGGGATCTCTTTGCGAGAGACCCGTTGCCCACGTCGGGCTAAAATCATGAAAAAGGAAAAAAACTATGGTATTTGTCATTTACCATTACTTATTCGGACTATAGTGGATTTAATTTTCCCAGAAGAGTTCCTTGTTCCATGCACGGTCTGTGTTTAACATATAATGTTCTCAGGGAACCATTCTGAGTTTGTGTATACTAAACGGACGTGTTTCGTGCCTTGAAAAGTGGACGCTCAATGTCCCGGTTGAGGTTTAAGTTTTGGTTTTTTTGGCTAAAAATACAAAAATACAATAGTTACCCCCCTTTTTCTTTGATTTATTCAACACGACGTGAATGCAACGAGTCTTTTACTTATATAGAGGTTCTGAGTGTAGGGATCTAGGCTTGCTTTAAACCCTAGATCCACGTCCCAAAGCTGGATCCTGTCTGCTTTGCAGATAGCTGGTGAGGGAAGCTATATTTATGGGATCTCTTTGCCGAGAGACCCGTTGCCCACGTCGGGCTAAAATCATGAAAAAGGAAAAAAACTATGGTATTTGTCATTTACCATTACTTATTCGGACTATAGTGGATTTAATTTTCCCAGAAGAGTTCCTTGTGCCATGCACGGTCTGTGTTTAACATATAATGTTCTCAGGGAACCATTCTGAGTTTGTGTATACTAAACGGACGTGTTTCGTGCCTTGAAAAGTGGACGCTCAATGTCCCGGTTGAGGTTTAAGTTTTGGTTTTTTTGGCTAAAAATACAATAGTTACCCCCTTTTTCTTTGATTTATTCAACACGACGTGAATGCAACGAGTCTTTTACTTATATAGAGGTTCTGAGTGTAGGGATCTAGGCTTGCTTTAAACCCTAGATCCACGTCCCAAAGCTGGATCCTGTCTGCTTTGCAGATAGCTGGTGAGGGAAGCTATATTTATGGATCTCTTTGCGAGAGACCCGTTGCCCACGTCGGGCTAAAATCATGAAAAAGGAAAAAAACTATGGTATTTGTCATTTACCATTACTTATTCGGACTATAGTGGATTTAATTTTCCCAGAAGAGTTCCTTGTTCCATGCACGGTCTGTGTTTAACATATAATGTTCTCAGGGAACCATTCTGAGTTTGTGTATATATATATATATATTATACTAAAACTTAGAACTATTTCTTAGTACGAAAAGAGAGTGTATAAATTACTCCACAAAACGCTTCAGTTTCGTAAAAGATCCTCAAATCCTCGAGTGAAAATACTCCTAAATCAAGTCATCACAAATGAGTCAATATTGAAGACATTTAAAATGGATCGTCCATATTGTTTTGATTTCGTTGGCCCGAAAAATTTGGTAATGACTTAGTTGTCTCAAATAATGACTTAGTTGTCTCGAATAATGACCTAGTTATCTTGGATCAAGTAAAGATAAGCACCCCCAACCTTTTTTAGTTAGCTTTATAAGGCTAACTAACGAAAATATCACGACCTAACCAAACCAATCGTCAAGGGCGTACAGTTGACCTAACGATTGGTTAGGTTAAGTCGTGATATTTTCGTTAGTTAGCCTTATAAAGCTAACTAAAAAAGGTTGGGGGTGCTTATCTTTACTTGATCCGTTATCTTGAATTACAAGAGAGAGAGAGAGAGAGAGAGAGTTTTTCAAATAGTGATTTAGTGGTCTCATTCGCTGTATACAATTTTTTCAACATATTTTTTTTTTGCTCAGATTTTTTTTTTTTTTTAACACCGTTTTTTTTTTGCTTTATTTTTTTCGGTTTCTTTTCTTGATTGGTTTTTATTTTGTGGTTTTAATTAATCCCATCAGTCTTAAGTAATAGGAAATAGATTTCTAAACATTTTTACGCAATACCTGAATATGTTATTAGAGAATTGTAGGGCGACTGTGATTGTTTTTATACACTTATTGCATCATTGATGAAACACACACACACACACACACACACACACACATATAATATATATACTGTATATATATATAAAATAAATTTATTTATATATATATATAATAATAATAATGAAGGTCGTTTCTACTTTTAATCAATGAAAAAGCGCGAAATATCTAAATAAGCGCAAATGAAATATACCGCAGTACTTTTTCATGCAACTGTTCGTGACGAAGTTCCGTGACGTCACGCTTCACTACGAGATATAATGGGAAACGTAATCATTTATATTTTTATTTAAATCATTCCTCCTCGTCAGGAAAGTGGTATATATATATATATATATATATATATATATATATATATATATATGAAAAATTATTTCACGAAAGTGACACGTGAAAAGTATTTATGATGAATAAAACCACGAAGGAAAAAAGAAACACAAAGGGGTGCTCAAGCGCTTTCGTCTAATGACATCCTCATTAGACGAAAGCGCTTGAGCACCCCTTTGTGTTTCTTTTTTCCTTCGTGGTTTTATTCATCATATATATATATATATACACACCAAATAGTTTGTGGTAAACGAGTTACTGGTCATAGGTAGGTCAAAACTAACTTATACAATTTTGCTTTACCTGTTTGGTTTAATGAAAATAACTATTACTAATGACTCCATACCAGCATTTCTTAACCTGGGGGAAATTTCAGGAATCCATGGGGGATTTACGGCAGAATTTTGTTTGGTGATCCTATAATTAGTGTGCATTATAAGTCTGTTAATGTTATTAAATTTTGTCTTCGAGGCTGCTTTTTTCCGTATCGTAATGGAGAGGGAAATCTGGTAGGGCGAACTGGTCGAAGGGGGAAATGACACGAAAAAGGTTAAGAGCTGCTGCTCTATACGCTACACCACCTATTCCCATGTTTGACTATTATTTATAAACTTATTTGCAATTTTTCTTTACCAAAACCACTTATTCATGGCATAAAAAGCTATTTAGAATTTAGTGATCATTTTGGAGTTTATTGATCATTTTGGAATTTATTGATAATTCACTGGGGAACAAATTTCAACTTTTTGTCTATTGAATTAGATTTGACAGTTAGTTCTAGGTAATTTGGGTGCGCTGAGCACGAAGTTTTACTCGGTTTTGCTCTATCAGGTCCTGATTTTGCTCAACACCCCTCCTCTTTCGTCGTATTCATAAAAAGGTTTTTTTCTCAATACTCGCTAAGTTTTTGCAGTTACACATTATGCAACTAGGTTTTTATCTAGGTATTTGTACCTATTGTTATGGTATTGTTGTATTATGTATATTTTTATATGTAACACCCTAAAAATATTTTTAATTTTGTCATTTTTAACCCATTTTAATATTAGTAAATTAAGCTAAAAATATCATAGAATTCTAAAATTTTCTCGAGCGTTCCTGTTCTCTGTAGAATATTCTAGAGGGACAACTAAAATATATAAAAGCGACTCGTTTCCAGAGTTAATCAGTCAATTCAATCAGTCAGTCAGTCAGTCAGTCAGTTGAGTTAGTTAATTAAGTTTGGGCATTAACATAATTTTGAATTGGCATATGATTTAGTGAGTAATTTTGTCATCGTGATTTAATATAGTTGATTTAATTAGACGTAATTTATATTGTACCTACTCATCCGTGTTTCTAATTTAATTTCATAGATTGTAAGTACCTATTTCATAATAAGTACCTATTTAAACTAATTTTTGTGTTTATATTTCAGATTTTCTTAAATTTATATGAATTAAGGGCTTTAAATACCTTTACAAATTGGCAGAACAATCAAGCAATATGTCATCAAGCACTAGAAAGTTCAAATGCAAAAACAACCCTGATTCCTTCTGTTATATATGTGGAAATTTTACACTTCCACATCAACGAGCAAATATAACTGACTTCGTAAAAAGAGCTTACTTAGCTTATTTTGGCATAAAACTGGGGGACCAAGATAAATCGTGGGCTCCACATAAAGCCTGCACTATATGCATTGAAAGACTGCGACATTGGACGAAGGGTTCGGATTCAAAAATACCTTTTGGAGTTCCGATGGTAAGTTTATGATTTCATAAAACTACGTAATTTAATCACTAGTATACTGTAACTTACCTAAATGTAATTGTAACTTAGGTACAAAACAAAAATTTACAGAAAATGTTTATAAGAATCTCAAATATTGCATAAGGTTGAAACACATAGAAATGTTAAATGTTTGGGTGATAACTTTTGATAAAATTCATAAAAACAAGTCTCTCGTCGCTTTTGTTAACACTTTACAATTTTTTTTCCATATCAGGTGTGGCGAGAGCCTACTAACCACGAGACCGATTGCTACCTTTGCTTTGTCAAGACTTCGGGCTTCACTAAGAAAAATAAACATTGTATCGAGTACCCAAATTTCGACACCGCGATACGACCTGTGCTACATTCAAATGAGATCCCCATTCCAAAATTTAAGGGTCTGCCAACTCAAGAATTAGTTGAAGATGTTCCTGAAATATTGTTATGCACTTTGAGGAGTCAAACACCGATTTTGACCCCAGCGTATTTGAAAGTCAAAACGATCCGCAAAAGTTTAACCAGGCCGAGTTGAATGATCTTGTAAGGGATCTAAATTTGCCAAAAAGGCTGCGGAAATTTTAGCTTCAAGACTTAAAGAGAAAAACTTGCTTACTTCAAACACATACATTTCATTTTACAGAAAAAGAGAAGAAGAACTTGTTAAATATTTTAGAACAGAGGATAGTTTAGTATATTGCTGCGACATAGTTGGTTTGTTAAAGAAGATGGGGGTTGAGTCTTACGATGCAAATGATTGGCGCTTGTTTTTAGACAGTTCGAAAGAAGTCTTAAGTGTGTGTTGTTGCATAATGGCAATCTATACGGCTCGATACCGATTGGGCACTCAACAAAATTAAAAGAAAAGTATGAACATATAGAAAAGGTTTTAAATCTTATCAAATATAGGGAGCACGAGTGGATCATATGTGTTGACTTAAAAATGGTTAATTTTCTGCTAGGACAACAAGGAGGGTATACTAAATATCCCTGCTTCCTTTGCTTATGGGACAGCAGAGCCAAGGAAGAACATTATTTCAAACAAATCTGGCCAGCACGAACATCACTTACTGTCGGAGAAAAAACGTAATTAATCCACCTTTAGTGAGCAGAGATAAAATCATATTTCCTCCTCTGCATATAAAACTAGGCCTCATTAAACAATATGTAAAAGCTTTAGATACGAACGGCGAGTGTTTCAAATACATAACTTCAAAATTTCCAAGTTTAAGTTATGAAAAAATCAAGGCGGGAATTTTCGACGGTCCACAAATAAGAACAATGATTAAAGACAGCAATTTTCCTAATGTCATGAATGAACGCGAAAAAAATGGCTGGTTCTCATTCGTGGACTTGATAAAAACTTTTTAGGCAATTATAGGGCAGATAACTACGAAGAAATCGTAAAAAAACTTTAAGGGACTACAAAGAGTTAGGTTGCAATATGAGCATAAAAATGCATTTTTTGAATAGCCATCTTGACCAATTTCCAAGTAATTTAGGTGATGTAAGTGACGAACAAGGGGAGAGATTCCACCAAGATATCAAAATTATGGAGGAACGGTACCAAGGCCGCTGGGATTCCCACATGATGGCTGATTACTGCTGGTGCTTGAAAAGAGACCTGCCATCAACAAGCAAATACGCTAGAAAGTCTTACAAAAGAAAATTTTTGCCACAGTGAAAGCTTCATATCTGTTTTTTTTTTATTTTAAGTCATTTCTATCGTTATAATGTAATTTTACTGTAGTTTGAACTGCTTGTATTCATGAAACTTGAAAAAAAAATTTAACACATGACTTAATTTTTTAGTCCTAATTTGAAAAATCTGGAAAATGGCACATAGGCTGTCGACAAGAATCAGGACCTGATAGAGCCAAACCGAGTTGAAATTCGTATTCAGCGCACCCAAATTACCTAGAATCAAGTGTCAGATATCATTCAATAAATACGTGTTGCCCAGTGTAATTTTTATTTAAAATATAACAGAAAAATGTTCGCTATTATTAACTTTAACCTTATTGTTAATTGGGTATTTTTGTTTAATTAATTATTAGTGACTGTACAATAATAATAATATGGAGGTATACCCTGAAAAATTTTGAGTTGGGTTGCTGGGGCAGTAAGTTTTCTGATTTGTTGTAGTTGGTAGCAAGAAAATAATTTTGGGAACCCCCTGTTGTACAATATGTCATATTTCTAACTATGCTTTACGGGTGGATGCGTAGCGGGCTGCGCTAGCTTTGGGCAGTGCACACTGGTGTGTGTATATATACAACCTTACAACCTTACAAAGGTTTCGCGCGATGATTTCTCATTTCGCGAAGGTCAAGCTTGTCGCCCCTCCTCTCGAGTTGGCCTGGTGAAGTAGTGAGTTGGATTCTTGCGCTCTCCACCTCACATAGCCAGGTACGCTCGGCTCATCGGGGATTGTTCTGAGCCAGGCGTCTAGTCTTCTTTTGAAGATTTCCACTGCAACTTCCTTCGTGTTTCTTAGGTCTTTGGGCAACTGATTAAACAGTTTTGGTCCTCTCACTACAAAACTATTTTCTTTCAGGGTTAAGGATGTTCCCTGTCTCGCCTTCAGTTTGGGAATACGACACAGTCTGCCGTTTCTATTTTCCACCGTTGTTTGGGGAGTTATAGGGTTCAGAGTAAGATTAGGGACTAGTTTCTCCATTATTTTCCAAGTGTAAATAATGGTGTATCTCTCTCTTCTCCTTTCCAGTGAATACAGGTCTAGTTCGCGTAACCTTTCCCAGTAACTTAGTTCTTTGCATCCATTGATCTTGGCTGTGAAGCTTCTCTGGAGCCCTTCCAGCTGTCTAATGTCTTCTTTTTATATGAGCATGTTAGGACCGAGCAGTATTCCAATTTGGGTATTATCAGGGTTTTCAGTAGAGGAATCATTACATTCCTATCCCTTCGTTTAAAGGTTCTCAATATCTGACCCGTTATTCTCTTTGCTCTGTTTACTGCTATTTTATTTTGTGTTTCAAATTTCGCATCATCTGTCATTACAACCCCTAAATCTTTTGCTCTGGAATTTCTCTGAATTTCCTGTCCATTTGGGGTATAATATTCCATGGATTTTAGGTCTTCTCTTTTTCCGCACCGTAATAGCTGAAATTTCTCGGTGTTAAACTTCATAGTGTTGTCTTCCGTCCACTTGTAGATTCTGTTTATGTCGATTTGTAAAGATCTTATGTCTTCTGGGTTTCTTATTTTCCTACTGATCTTTGTGTCATCCGCAAATGATGTTACTGTGCTGTCTCTGGTAACGTCCTCATCTATGTCAGTTAGTATGATTATGAAGAGTAGTGGAGCTAATACTGTTCCTTGTGGTGGTAAGCTGAGGACCTCTGATTCTGATGAAGATACTCCTTGTACTGTAACGATTTGCCGCCGGTCACTAAGGAAATTATATATTCATTTCCCTACTTTTCCTGTTATTCCCATATATTTCAGTTTATGTATTATGATTCCATGGTCACATTTGTCGAACGCTTTAGCAAAGTCTGTGTATCGTACATCATAGTTTTCATTACTTTCAAGTGAATCAATAATGTTGTTGTAGTGTTCCATTAGTTGTGATAGGCATGATCTGCCTGACCGAAACCCGCGTTGGTTATCATTGAATTTTTTCCGAGTTTCCAAAAAGTCAGATTTTCTGTCTAACTATTCTTTCAAATATTTTAGTAAGATGAGATGTAAGCGACACTGGCCTATAGTTTTTGGCCTCGGATCGATCTCCTTTATATATTGGGACTATGTTCGCGCTCTTCAGGATGCCCGGTATTTCTCCCGTGTCTAGTGATCGTCTCCATATCCAGTATAGGGGGCTCAGCGATTGCATTCTTGCAGTTTTTGATCAGTATGGCATTCCATTTATCCGGTCCTGCCGCTGAGTGTGTTTTTAGTTTCCCTATGGCTTGCGTAATATCATCCGTCGTAAAGTCAAAATCCGTTATACTTTCCCCTTGTGGTTCTTCTTCAAAGAACGCGTTTCTATCACATATCAATTTGTCAGTTTTTGGGATACTGAAAGCTGATTCATACTGAGCTCTTAATATTTCAGATACTTCTGTTGGCTCATCCGATAAATCATGGGTGGGCGGAAAGTAGCTCCCTATTTTGGATTGGTAAAAAAATACGTATATTATCCATTTATTTCAGAAGAAATAATATGAAAAGGTAGGCATACATGGTAGGTTTTCTCTAAAATTCAATGTGGGCTCCAACTCTTTCCATCAGCTTCTGGAGCCGCCCAGGAATGGCGTCCACTGACTTTAGCAGGAACTCCGGCGGGATGGAGGACATGACTTCCCGAATTCGGTCCTCCAGTTCTTCCAATGTCCTCGGTTTGGTGCGGTAGACTTCTTCCTTTACCCACCCCCAAAGAAAGAAGTCGCACGGTGTCAAGTCGGGGCTCCTGGCTGGCCATTGATGTGGACCACGACGACCCATCCAACGCCCAGGGAAGTGGGCATCCAGCCACTCACGGACAACAAGAGCGAAGTGCGGAGGGGCGCCATCTTGCATAAATATCAGATCGTCGATGTTCTCCCATGTGCTGACAACCGGCCAGACCTCGTTTCGCAACATAGCAAGGTACCGCTCAGCATTCATGGTGTTGCGCAGAAGGAACGGGCCCACAACCTGATCTGAGGTCATACCACACCACACCGTTACACTGAACCGATTCTGCCGTTTTTCAGCGGTAACCATGGGACCCTCTCCTGCCCAGTAGTGGCAATTGTGGCGGTTGACAAAGCCTCCGACGTGGAACACCGCCTCGTCGCTCCAGAGGATGTTGCGGAAGAGATGGGGCCAGTCTTCATGCCAAGCCAGCATGATTTCCCCGAACTCCATGCGAATGTCGCAGTCCTCGTCCGAGAGAGATTGGCAGTAATGCGGCTTCCACGCACGCCAGTTCAGCTCCTTCTTCAGCACAGTTCGCACTGAGTAGCGGGAGAGTCCACTTTCCCGAGCTGCCTGGCGAGTTGACTTTCGTGGACTCCGTGCGAACATTTCCTGAACTGCCTGCACCGTCTCCTGGGCCCTGGATGTCGAAGGGCGACCACATCTTCGAACATCTGCCACAGACCCCGTGGTCATGAGCTTCGAGTGGCAGTTCTTGATTGTTTTTGGGTCCACTTGGGCACGTGGTCCGTGAATGGCCCGCCACCATCTTTGAACTCGAACGACAGATTGCCAAACTTCGTACCGTGCCGCCAACTGGGCACGCTCCTGCATGTTAAACGCTCAGCCATGTTACCCTTCAATCTGAAATGAAAAAAAAAAATGAACGTTACAATTGTACCACTTTAGAGAACACAAGAGAACACTTTAGAGAAAAAAAGATTACCGTTACAATTGTACCACTTTAGAGAACACACCATAACAATATAACAATACAATCACAATTTATACATAATTTATATGTAATTTAAATTAGGGAGCTACTTTCCGCCCACCCTGTATATATATATATATATATATATATATATATAATTATTTATATATATAAATGGAGCTGAATTTGGGCAATTTGGGATTTTAGGCATCCGTACGAATGATGCCCATATACCATTGAATGGAATAATCAAATATTACAACATCACAGATGCCTTTCTGGTTTAAGATTTAAAATAAAAATTATATGAAGCTTAAAATTGAAGACTATTTTAATACCAGAACAACTGTTAAACAACCACGGTTGAATCAACAACAAATTTTGAGAGACTAAAATATTTTTTACTGAATACATAAAAAGAACTGTAAATTTCTTTCTTCCCATAATGAACACGTCTGTAAAATCCTCTACGATCATTTATACATAGCAAATTACGAGGTGTACTTCTGAATACATGAAAGGCCTTGGAATCATTTTTCCTTTTCCTTGTGGGTTTATATCATATATACAGTGGTGGGCACCGTTAACCAAAAAGTTAACTTCGATAACGATAATCCGTTAACCCCAATTTTTAACTCCGATAACGATAATCCGATAATTTTACTACAAAGTTAACGGAAGTTAACGATAATCCGTTAACGATAACTATTTCTTTACTAACATTTAAAAAAATCAAGGAAAAAAGCTTTAAAACCCATAGAAAATGTTTATTTATGCAAAGTCCAACAATAAATAGGTATTTAACTGTATTTTTATCAAGTTTTGCAACTTTTTTGCTTAATAACTTTTTTTTTTATTTTTAATAAAAAATGTACTGATTACATGTTTTGAAACCCTTGTAACCACTAACCATTAACTAAATTTTAATTTACCAGAGAATTATTATGGCGGGAACTGAAAGGTAAAATTAAATTTTAGGCACATTTATTAAAGACTATGACAATGTGCAATGTGCTGGTTGCCCTTCAGAAAGACCAACTTCTCAAAGTTTAGGCCTCAGGATGTCCTTGCCGAGAGAGAAGAGCCGTTCCACTGCGGCAGAGACGGAATTGGCAGACTGAAGTTATGGCGGTTTGAATTCATTCGCGGAGTTAACGTGTTAACGGACTTAACAGACTAAATATCGAGTTATCGGAAGTTAACTGGTCCGATAACGATAAATGGAAATTAACTTCCGTTAATAATCGGTTAAAAAAGTTAACTTCGTTAATTAACTGTTATCGGATTAACGCTTTAGTGCCCAACACTGCATATATATATATGCAAACAATTCACAAACAGCACGTGATCTTTTTAATAAGCAAGGAACCACAGGAAAATGGAAAAATAAAAAACGAAGTCCAAGGACAAGGGAGTATATCATGAAAGCGCTTCGACTTCCTGTTTTATTTTCCGTTCCCCCGTGGTTCCTTGCTTATATATATATATATAATATATATATATATATTGTTTTATAGTATTGCTTTCGAATTTTTCATTTATTTATTTTTTTTAATACCAAAAATTATTAGTTTCAAATTGATTTTTTTAATTATTATTTTGGCAAAATTTAAAACAGAAAATGAGAAAATTTTTCACTTTCGAAATATATTTGTTCAGTAACTAATATAAAAATAGATCAATACCGATATATATAATATATATATATATATAATATATATATATATATATATATATACAGGGTGTCCCAGAATTAACTATCTATTTCAATGAAATCGGACAAATTTTTTAAAAACACACTTTTATTTATGTTTATCATGTTTAATATGTGTTAAAAATGTATAAATTTCTAAATTTTTTTCATAATTTTATTTTCATAATTTTTTCATTATCTGGTCCAATGAAAGACCGTCTGAAGTCATAGAATGGCAAAGAGACTCTCCAAAAGTTAACGTGTGGCTTGGAATGACCAAATCCAAAATTTATGGCCCATTCTTCTTTGCGGAAGCAACTGTAACAGGTACCGTCTACCTTGATATGCTTCAGCAGTTTCTCGAACCACAGCTTCTTGATGATGGCATTCTTGATAATGTTGTGTTTTAACAAGATGGAGCACCATGTCATTATGCTTTAATTGTTCGAGAATACCTCAACAGACGCCTTCCGAATCGGTGGATTGGACGTGGAGGACCTCGACCTTGGCCTCAGCGTTCTCCGGATTTGACACCCCTGGATTTCTTTGCATGGGGTTTCATAAAAACAAAGGTTTATCGCCAAAAGATCAATGCTTCTTGTTGAAACACAACATTATCAAGAATGCCATCATCAAGAAGCTGTGGTTCGAGAAACTGCTGAAGCATATCAAGGTAGACGGTACCTGTTACAGTTGCTTCCGCAAAGAAGAATGGGCCATAAATTTTGGATTTGGTCATTCCAAGCCACATGTTAACTTTTGGAGAGTCTCTTTGCCATTCTGACTTCAGACGGTCTTTCATTGGACCAGATAATGAAAAAATTATGAAAATAAAATTATGAAAAAAATTTAGAAATTTATACATTTTTAACACATATTAAACATGATAAACATAAATAAAAGTGTGTTTTTAAAAAATTTGTCCGATTTCATTGAAATAGATAGTTAATTCTGGGACACCTTGTATATTGTGGTCGACCGCAATGTATTGAAGAAATAATTTTATATGTCTTTTCATTTAGAAACTAATAAAAATTTCTGTTCGTCCCTGTTTGAATTTTGTTTCATTATAGAAAATGGGAGGTTGGAGAGTCACGACAAGTTTTAAACATGTTTCCATTTATAATAAATCTTTATAAATAATAATAAATCCTTTATTGGTAAAAATACATATTACAATATTGTAATTTACAATTTTATGATAATTTTTTTTACAGAATATATTAATTATTTCTACCGAGTAGTATGGGTCTTAAGTTTTATTAGGCTTTACTGGGCTCTCTGATTCATTATTACAAGATAAAAGAATTTCATGTATGCTGAATTTGATAATGTCTTCATTCTGCAGCTGGTTGGGAGATTGTTAAATATAGGTGGAATTCAATTATTAAAAATTAAATGTAAAGTGGCTTTAACTATTAATTGAGAAGAGACAAATTTTAATTCGTAGTATTTGAAGTACAGTACATTTCCAATTAAAAAAATGAGGTCTAAATGCAATCTCTCTCTCTCTCTCTCTTCTCTCTCTCTCTCTCTCTTCTCTCTCTCTCTCCCCCTTCGTAATGACTGACAGCAATTTCATAGACTGATCACGTATTAAAAAAGTTTTGTACTTTCATATAATTCACAGTTACAACACTGACTCATTGCTAAAGTATTTAAAATGTGCTCGAATTTCCCAACCCAAAGCTAAGATATACTTAAGTAATCGACTCTTTGTGAATATTTTTAAGCGTATCAAATATTTACGCAATTGATAAACACCTTTTGTAATTGAAATATACACCTGAAATTTTAAAATGAGCCAATTCGACTCTTTTTGTACAAAATA
This sequence comes from Bathynomus jamesi, assembly GCA_023014485.1. Lineage (NCBI taxonomy): Eukaryota > Metazoa > Arthropoda > Malacostraca > Isopoda > Cirolanidae > Bathynomus > Bathynomus jamesi. The sequence goes on from JAJOZX010001331.1 coordinate 544,687, forward strand.
TTCGTTTATTAAGACAGCATAAAAGCGTTACGACACGTTTGAACACGTTTCGAATCGAAGCAATTTCAAAGACGGAATTCTGCTTGAATGGAGGAAATTTGGTACTTGGATCTCGCGTTTTCTAAGCTCTGTTTTTAGCTGTTTTTTTTTTTTTTTTAATTTTTGTTATTCTCGTTTTTTTTATATAATTTTTTTAAATTTAATTTTTCTTTCGTTTTTTTTTGTTTTGTGTTTATTTCGTGTTATTTGGTTTTCATTTCTTGGTTTCTTTATCTATCTATCTATCTATCTATCTACCTATCACGGTAAATTTGGCCTGGATTGTCACGATACAGCATCCAACAATGGTCCGCCATCATGCTTTCATTCCAATATCCTTGGTAGCGCTTCTCCATCATCTGAATATCTTGATGGAAGCGCTCTCCTTGCTCGTCACTCACTGCACCAAGGTTTTCAGGAAAGAAATCTAAGTGGGAATGCAGGAAGTGAATTTTTAACGACATTCGACACTCCATTTCTTTGAAGGCATCAAGGAGGTTCTTGACTCCATCCTTATACGCAGGTGACTTGTTGCTTCCAAGAAAGTTTTCACATATCCATTTGAACGCCAGCCAAGCCTTCAATTCCAGCGGACTTAGGACTTTTTCAAATTCAGTGTCATTCAAAACCGCCCTTGTTTGTGGCCCAACAAAAATTCCTTCCTTCAATTTTGCTGCAGTAACCTTCGGAAATTTCCTTGAAAGGTATTGGAACCCTTCAGAATTGACTTTACCCATTGCTTTAACAAAATTCTTCATTAAACCAAGTTTAATGTGAAGAGGTGGCAGATAGATCTTTTGGGGATCCACTAAAGGGACAGACTGGACATTGCTTATCCCTGGGACATATGTATACCTAAGTGGCCAGTCACTTTTGGTGTAATGTTCTATAGTGGCGCGACTGTCCCACAGGCAAAGGAAACAACAAAATTTTGTGAATCCTGACTGCATACCCATAAGCATTCCATTGATTACTGTCGTATTTGATTGCCTTAAGTAGTATATCCATATTGTCATATGTCTCTTTTAGATGGACGGAATGGGCAATGGGGATGGATGGCATTATATTACCATTATGCAAAAGAACTGCTTTCAGGCTTCTCTGCGACGAATCAATAAAGAGGCGCCACTCAGATGCCACATACGTCTGAGATATGGCTGTAAATAGTCCATTGATGTCATGGCAATAACAGAGAGGACTGTCTACTGAAAAGAATGCTGTTAATTCAAAATTCCGCTTTCGGTAGTAACTAATACGAACATTGTTCTCAAGTAAATTGTTCTCCTTTAGTCTTGAGGCGAGAAGCTCTGATTTCTCTTTAGACAGCGATAAGTCTCTAACATGATCATTCAACTGTCCTTGGGTTAACTTTTTAGGCTCTAAAATGTCTACCTTCAAAAGTGTACTCTGGTTCTGGAGATGGTCCGGAAACGCCAGTTTCACCTTCATCACTTTCCATGTCATCTATGATAGAATCTAGCCTATCACTTGGGGGAATTGGAATGGGCAATGTTTCATCATGTTTTACTGGTCTACGTGCTAAATCCAAGTTTGGATATACAATCTGGTGTTTGTTCTTGGCAGAAAACCCCATTAAGTTCACACTACAAAAATAACGGTCTTCATGATGATCTCTCGGCTCCCTCCATATCATGGGTATGGCAAATGGCATTGAAGCTTTCTTTTTGTTAAGCCAATCACGTAATCCATTTGAACAGCCAGAACAGATTTGATGTGGCGCCCATGGTTTATCTTGGTCACCTAGATGGCAACCAAAGTATAGCTTGTATATTTTCTTAATGTCGGTTGTAATACTTCGTTGCTGTGTTTTAGTTGTCAACTGGCCGCATACGAAACAGAACTTGTCGGGGTCATTCTTACATTGTCGAGGCATGTTGACTGACCTGAGCAAACTATAAATTAAAAAAAAATGTACACCAACTTGACACAACAAGTTCTTGGACTGGACTGATCTTTTGACACACAAAGCACGGCGTTGTTGCCTGAATCACAATGCTGCTAGACGTAAAAGCTCACACCTGAAATACATAAGATGTATAATTAAGATAATTGAAATAAATAAGATGAATAAACTAAAAAAACACAATAAAATAAACACAATCAAATGTTGAAATATTAGTATTTTGCCTATTTAAAATGGTTAAATCTGTGTAGTTATATATATGCCTTCATCTTGAAAACTATACGTGCTAGAAAAAAATCTGAATGCAGTTTTGGAATCAGCGTGAAAAATGCTATCCAGCCACCACAAATTTTACTCTGATGAAAAATCTTTGTTGACCAGTGTTATTTGAACAACTGTCGATGTGACTTCCACTTTGCTGAATACATGTGGTCAAACGTGGACGCCACTCATAAATGCACCTGTCAGTACGAGTATACCGCTGTGACACATTGTTCCAACTTTCCAAAACTCGTTCACATTTCGAATTCTCCCATTTTTTAAATCTGAATGCAGTTTTGGAATCAGCGTGAAAAATGCTATCCAGCCACCACAAATTTTACTCTGATGAAAAATCTTTGTTGACCAGTGTTATTTGAACAACTGTCGATGTGACTTCCACTTTGCTGAATACATGTGGTCAAACGTGGACGCCACTCATCAATGCACCTGTCAGTACGAGTATACCGCTGTGACACATTGTTCCAACTTTCCAAAACTCGTTCACATTTCGAATTCTCCCATTTTTGAATTCTCACATTTCAAAGCCTCCCAAATACCATAATCTAAAGGTGAAAGATCTGGACTGTTGGCTGGCCACTATTTGGCTCAATGAAGTATGAGGTTTCTTTCTGCGAGTAAGCCACAGTTCGTTGTGCTCTGTGCGCAGGAGCACCATCTAACTGAAAGTGTAATTGTTGCCACTATTTTGTCGAATATCTCTCAAATACTGTGGTAAAACCTGGTGCAGTAATATTTGGCTTTGATTTTGGCTCGGGGTTCAATTATATAACTGTTGGTTTTCCCAACTTTGAAACACAGACGCCTACTATGGTGATGCTTGATGAGAAGCTTGAAACTTCCTTCACTAAACGCTCTGGTGTTATGTTTCGTTTTCTTGCAACATTCCCATACACACGATCATTCTGGTGATTAAATGGTAGTACAGTATAAGGTGAAATGTTTTCTTGTCAGAAAACCATATTTATCTAATTGATTGTTCCTCAAATCTGTCGAACAAATTCTGAGCACAAGTTACGCGTTTGGCATTGTTTGTATCCGTTAGTGACTGAACAGATTGTCGTCTATAAGAACGTAGCCCCCAAATAATTTTTGCAATATTTCTAATGGTGCCACGGGAAATACTAGTTTCTTTTCCGATTTTCCTCGGAGAGAGATGAGTTCCGGGCTGATTATCTTGACTCAAGATGTAACTTTCAACCAAGTCGATGCTATACTCTGTTCTAGCACTCCGAGGTAGCCCACTTCCTTCACGTCTATCAACACCACCAGTCTCGTCAACTTTGCGTATTATGTATTTCACACCTGATTCTGTCCAAGGTTTGTTTGGAAATTCAATCAGCATACGTCGTGCACCCCATCCCTTCGCGATTCTCAAGTTTTTATTAGTAACTTATCCTTTTCACTGTATGAGGGCATTTTACACTTACTTAACAAGCCATTGAACACTTTACAATATACTTATTCTTTTCTAATTCAGAAAATTTGAAAAAGAAAATATGAAAATTAATATAATGAATGTTTTTACATGTATAAAAATTTCAATCAGATTGGTTCAGTATTAGGCTACAAAATATTGAGAACATCAGCGTGGTCAGTTTTTTTTTGCCCACCTGGTATATATATATATATATATATATATATATATATATATATATTCTTCTTCCGCAGCTTATTATCCCATCTTTACATGGGGTCGCTGTTTTTAGTTCGTCTTCTCCACTCTCCTCTGTCGTATACCACGTCCTCCTCCAAGTCCTTCTCCCTGATGTCCGCCACCACACAGTCCCTCCATCCCGTCTTCGGTCTTCCTCTTCTTCTCCGTCCCGGCAACTCCATCTCCAGCACTCTGCGCCCCACATACTCCTCCTCTCTTCTCCTGACGTGTCCATACCACCTCAGCCTGGCCTCCTGCACCTTCTTAGATGCTTCCGCCACCTTCACTGTTCCTCTTATATGCTCATTTCTGACCCTATCCCTCCTCGTCACTCTACACATCCATCTCAACATCTTCATTTCAGCCACATCGATTTTCTTTCATTGCTCTTCTTCATGGGCACAGTCTCCATTCCATACAACATTGCCGGCCTCACCACTGTTTTAAATACCTTCCCTTCAGTTTCACTGGGACCCTCTTATCACAGAGCACCCCTGATACGTCTCTCCACTTCTTCCACCCCGACTGTATTCTACAGTTTATCTCTCTCTCTGCTCCCCCTCTGCATCCACTGTTGACCCCAAGTATTTAAAATATTCCACCGTCTTAACACGCTCTCCACTCATGTCACTTCCCCTCCTCGGTCCTGCTGCACATCACATCTCATATATTCGGTCTTCTTTCGGCTAATTCTCATCCCCCTACTTTCCAACGCCTCTCTCCAATTTTCCAACTGCTGCTCCACCTCCTCTTTCGTCTCCCCACTCAACACAACATCGTCTGCATACATCATGCACCACGGCGCCTCCCCTCTAATCCTGTCCGTCAACACATCGAATACCACATTGAAAAGGAAGGGGCTCAAAGCTGATCCTTGGTGCAGACCAACTTCCACCCCAAAGCTCTCTGACACACCCACGCTACTCCTCACCTTAGTTGTTACTCCCCTGTACATCCCCTTGATCAGTTTAACATACTTCTCCGGTACCATCTTTTCCCTTAAGCATCTCCAAACTTCCTGCCGTGGTATCCTATCATATGCCTTCTCCAAGTCAATAAAAACCATGTGCAACGCCTTCTGCCCCTCTCTGTACCTCTCTGCCAACTGTTTCAATGCAAAAACTGCATCTGTCGTTCTCCTTCCCGGCATAAATCCAAACTGTTCCACTGACACTTCCGCTTCGTCTCTCAACCTACTCTCCACTATTCGCTCCCATATCTTCATTGTATGTGATATTAGCTTGATCCCTCTATAATTCGTGCAATATTGTACATCTCCCTTCTCTTTGAGTATAGGCACTATGATGCTGGTCCGCCACTCATCCGGAATCACCTCCTGGTCAAACAACCCACACCAGATCCACTCTCTCATCTCCCAGTGCCTTCCATGCCTCGGCTGGTATCTCGTCTGGGCCAATCGCTTTGTTATTTTTCATCCTATTCAGAACACGACTCACTTCCATCCTCCCCACTTGTTCTGTCATAGCTACATTTGGTAATCCATCCTCATAGAAAGATCTTGGGTTTTCTTTATTTAATAATTCCTCAAAATATTCCTTCCATCTATCCTTTATCTCTTCATCTCTTTGCAGCACCGCCCCCTCCCTTCCCTTAATTTGTTTTACCTGTGTAAAGTCTTTTGTCGCTCTATTTCTGCTCTTAGCCAATCTGTATATCTTCTTTTGTCCTTCACGATCCTCTAAATCCTCATACATCTGCCGATATGCCTCCGCCTTTGCTCTCGCCACTGCTCTCTTTGCCTGTTTCTTTGCTTCTTTATATACCACCTGACACTCTTCACTCCTCGATTCTTCCCATAACTTCTTAGTTTATCTCTTACTTCGTAGTGCCCTTTGGATCTCATCACTCCACCACCATCCTTCCTTATCTTCCCACACTTTACCTGATGTTTCCCCCAATATGTCTCTACCTGCCGTTCTCATGACATTCGCATTATGTACCCACCATCCTGTACACCAATCATATATATATATATATATATATATATATATATATATATATATATATATATAACAATGCATTCATAGCTTAAGTGGAAGGATGAAGAGTTAAACATCTTTTAATCATTCCGCCCAGCTCACATCAGTATTGCCAAGCAATTACGGGGGCGGGGGAGCAAAGTACTGACGAAGCTTTCGTACGTGGTTCATCACCACTAAAAATAACAATGCTCTCTGTTAGTCTAGTCCAGGAAATCCCAACCTTTATCACGTGCGACCCTGAAATCATGTTCACACAATTCACTAGTGATGTAGTCGAGACCACCATGGCTGATACCGAGACTTTATACAATTTTTGCATTTATTGAATATTGTATACAGCCTAATTCCTAAGCTCTGTATTTCACATTCATGAATATAGATTCTAAAGAGGTTATCAAGTGACAATTGCGAAATTATTCACAATTTATTCACTTATTCATAGGTTGTCTGTCACTTTTTCAGCAGTTGACTGCCTACTTAAAACAGGATAAGTGTTCGTTGCACTTGAGGAACATCAACATACTCAGCAGTGATGTAGTCCAGATCACCATGGTCGAGACCGAGACCTAAGCCACCCGAGTCCGAGACCAGAAAGGTCTCGAGACGGGCTCGAGTCCTCCTACACTGCAATTCACGACCCCAAACGCTGGTCGAGGTTCGATAAACTCCACAAAAGTTATTATATATTGTATACATTATATACTTCATAAACACTGCGGGAAGGGCCCCGGATTGCAGGTGTTATGTGCAACTACATTCATGATTGATAAATATGTTGTCGGACGGCCAGAGGAAGAGAAGTGAAAATAAAATTATCAGATCAGTTTGCGACCCCAAATATGATCTTCACGACCCCAAGGCTGGGTAGCCCTGGTCTAGTCCAAAGAACATCCATATCCGTATTCAATTTATTGCCATTTTCGTTAGTTTGTATTGCAGACACCCTCAGTTTTTATCAGTCGTGGTGCATGATTCTTCAGGAGCAAGATGCACCGCAAGTTTGTATTTCCTAAATATACTGTATATATGGCTGAACTATTTCCTTTTTAAATTCAGGAGAGTAAATAGAAAAATAGAAAGAACTTTAATTTTATCCATTAATGGCAGCTGAGAGATCGAACCAAAAATGTCTTTCATTAGGAGGCGAGGAAAAGATGTCTGCAACATTATGGAAGTCCACCCTGTAATATATATAAAAAATTCAGTTTCATGGAGAACCTAATGAGAGTGACAGCTGGTCAAATGCTTTAAAACAATGAAAACCAACAAAAAACAAGTCTACAGAGTGATGCATAAATGTGTTTCATAAATAGCATGGCGTATTCTTGAAACAAAAGTAAAGAAAAAAGACCATATAAACATAGGTCGAGAAACCCGTAGGTTTCGAGCTATACCTCGAAACCTACGGGTTTCTCGACCAATGTTTATATGGTCCTTTTTCTTTACTTTTGTCTCAAGAATACGCCATGCGATTTATGAAACACATTTATGCATCACCCTGTATATGCAATTATTATTATTAAAATATAACTCTGATTCTAAATTTGCATTCGCGTTGTTTTGGGTTTTATCAAAAAAGTCCTGCTCTATACGTTAAGTCCATGAAGTGCAAAAGAAAAACAGTATCCTTCCTTATTGGAGTACAGGACTCGCCTTTTCAAATGTGGAGGAATTTGCCTATTTTCAGCAATCTGACAATATCACTGTCAGCCTGTCAGGTAACGATAATTAATTGATAAAAAGGATAATAGCGGTTGGTTCTAAATTGTGGAGTTAAATTTTAATTGATTTGTGATAATTGTTAATGTTCAAATATCATTTTAATAATCATTTAACAGTTTTGTTACTCAAATGTTGCCGCACGCAGCTACATGCAGAATCGGGCACAGTAGAGTTTAATAAGACATTATCTTTGTTTTACAAGTTAAGTAAATTTACCAGAGAGAGAGAGAGAGAGAGAGAGAGAGAGAGAGAGACTAACTAATATATAACTAAAATAGAGTTAAAGGTATGATATATTATAACAAAACAAGTGTTAATTTCCATAACGTACAATTGAAAGAAAAATAATTTGGCTGTTTTTATTTATAGTTTTTAATTCCATTTTATTGATGGCGATATTCCGGCTATCACCACCAAATACCATTTTTGTTTATTCTTTTTTATTCTTAAAAATAAAAAGAAAATCGATACCAAATTGCTAAATCTTGGATATTTCGAATCAGATAAAGAGTTTTTAGCCTCTTTTCAGCATTCGATCGGATTTCCATAGTTTACGTTCAATCGTTTTCTTTATGCGAAGTTAGGTAATAGCATGGTAAACTATCCTAATTTTTTTTCACAAAAACACGCCAAAAACAAACATATATAACATCTTTATCGCGGATCATTCACAATCCATATCACTTAACCTAACATACAAATACAATCTTATCATACACTTAATTTAATATACAAATACAATGTTTGCTACATTGCAAAAATAAGGCATTGTACACAGGGCCGTAGCTTGGGGGCCGCCAGTGGTGGTTGAGCCTTCCCTGGAAAATTCTGAGCGTCACTAACGAATGGCAAATTTAGTTTTACTGTCATATGAGAAAGAACGCACGAAAGCAATCAGTATGAATATTCTTTTAAGAAAATTTAATGATCAGAAAACCAGAAAGTTGCAACCGTTTTGAAGTAATTTTAATTTTCTTATCAGTGTACTGAAGTACTGTATTTTGTTTTTAAATTTGGAAGCAATGTTTGTGTTGTTTATTTTTCAATAATATTAGATTCGAATAAAAGAAAAATTACCGCAATGCATTATACTATTTTATAGTTATTACCAATTTGTATTTTGTATCGTATCTAACTTCTAAGGTCATGTTTCGTTTGTTTACACTTTCTACATTCTAACACGTTGTTTACCAAGTAGTTTTAGAATTGTAATTCAGTTTGTAATTGTCTAATTGACCTCGTCCAATAAATGCAAAGAATTCCCTATATTATGGTACTATATAGCCTCCCCTGGAAATTACCACTAGCTACGGCCATGATTGTACACCAGCAGTTGTCTGAACCAAGACTGTTATATACTGTAAGTGAATGGGACACAGTATTTGAGGACAGGACATTGCACAATAACACATTAGAGCTGTTTTGGACCCCAATAATGAAATTATATATATTCTTCCGAACTAACATTTGGCTGGTAGGTGGGTTACTCGTAGTAAATAATAAAACGGGCACTGCACCATTTTGGTTCCCTACATAGCATATGGAAAATGTTTTTACGAGCAACAGAGAGTTTATTCATAGCAGTTTGTGTATAGTTACATCACAGATTGGATGTATACAGTGAAGTACAGTAAGTTCTAAAAAGATAAGTTTTGACTGATTCTAAACACATACCAAATTTCCTTACTAGCATGCAGTGGCGGCTTTTCAGAGGAGGCATGAGAGGCCGGGCCTCCCTACTCTCCCTGACTACCAGCCGCCACTACTAGCAAGTTACCCTTCATATACAACTTTTTACGTTGCCTCTCAATATCAAGCTCATCTCGTAGCTCGTGAGTAATTACATGACCTAAGTATTTACATGTCTCTTTGACAGGTATTACCTGACCATTCATTTCAAAAGACCCACATGATACATGTTAGATTACACTTAAAAATTAGAGCACAGCTCTTTACCCCATTATAGAGGATGTCATTTTCTACTCGTATACTATATTGTTCATATATCTCTAACAGTACTCTCAGCCCATGAGAAGAGGGTGACAGAAGAACAAAGTCATCAGCATACATTAAATGATTAATTTTTTCTAGTCGTCCACTGACAGAACCTGTACGTGCAGAGTTTAGTTCAGTGGTACGGTCATCTATGTATATACAAAAAGAATAGGGTAATAATATATCCCCTTGCCTAACACCATTAGTTACCTTAAAACCTAATGATACAGTGCTTTTCCATCATACAAACTTGGTCTGCTCTACTGTATATACCAAAATACAAGTATCCTAAATATATATTTAGGTACCCTCGACATAAGAGTTTCTTGAAAAGTTTGCGATGGGTAACTCTATCAAATGCTTTTGAAGCATTAAAAAAAAACAGGAATATACATCGCTGCTTGACACCTTGTATTTTAGGAGTAATTCCTTCAGCATATAAATACACATGTCAGTACCATGTTTCACTCTAATGCCAAACTGATTGTCATAAGTCTGCAAGTAAGTACTTATCCTATTATAAATGACATTTTAACACCTTAGAAAGTATACTGGCAAGTGCTATTGGTCTATAATTATTCTTATCACAGATATTAGCACCCTTATTTTTAACAACTGACTGTAGCAAGTACCCATGTATCATACAGCTTGTGAAACACATTGCAAGCATAGGTATTATACGAGTTCTACAACGTTTTAAATGTTCTGGTTGTTGTATGCCATCTAGGTCACAACTTTTGTTATTATCTAGCAATTTCTAGCTTATGGACAATCTGCAAGATTTCCGGATCATTAATTAGTAGCTCTTCAGAGCATTCCACATTTAGGTATATATTTGGTCTGTCCTCCCTTAGACAATTAAATAGAGTTTCGTAATGAATTTTCCATAGTTCTGCAATGTTTTTAGTACCATGAACACCCTCTATTATATTTGGCAAGGTAAGATTACTAATGTTAATTTTATTAACCTCCTTTCAGATTTCCCTCCTGGAAGTATTGCTATCACCTATAGTAATTTTCTGGCTAGAGATTCTCTTCGGAGATTTTCTTGATTTTTTCTTATAAATCTAAGAGCACCCTTGAATCTAGCACGAGTTTTATTTTTCAGTTGGAAGAGTTCCACCTGCCTAGGTTTTCCCCATAGCAACCCATTCTACAAGTACATTTTTTGCTACATCATACAAATCAGCACAGTATTCCGCCCACCCTGGATTGACATTTACTTTTCCCCAGTTTTTATTCTTAAAGACTTCCACTCGCTGTCTTAATGGCGAGTACAGGCTCACTGTAATACTTATTTAAGAGGCCTATATGTTTTACATCGTCACAGGAGGGGTTTCTACAAGTCAAAGCTTCAGCAGGAATCCTCACAAGCCTTAGCAATGCATCAATCTGCATTGTATAGTACTCTACCTCAGAGTGGCTAAGATTTGACCAATTAATCTTATAATAATCAGCATTATCACAGTCATTGTCTATGTCTGGTGCTATTATACAATCAAACACTAATACAAATGGATGTGATCAGATGCTTTTGATTGCTGCTTGACATCTTGTACTTTAGGAGTACCATCATGGGAGCCTATACAATGGTTTAACCACGAGTGAATCTCCTGGACATCACTAACATATGTAAATGAGTTTCCTGAAAGCAAGAAATGTCAGGTGCAGATAAAAGTTTATTGATCTTACCATCAACATTTATTTTGAGGCCTCTACAATTATAGGTCCCCGTCTATGAAACGGGAGTCATTTTCCTTACACACTATCACTGTTTTCACTGGGTGTCTTGCTGGGATTATGTAGTGAAGTCTGGTTCCCCATATATTTTTTATTATTTCTAAGGTATAATTATTAAATATTTTAAAATTTGTCACATTTAAATGATGAAATATTGTTTCATTTCTTCATTTTCTTCATTTTTCATGTTCGTTTATCACTTTGAGGAAACGAGGGTCGTTAAACTTTGCAAAATTGAAACAAAAGCTTCATGTTTTCGGTAACAATCACTAACTGAGGTTTTTACGATATCATCTTTTAAATAAATTTGACTTAATTTTAATAAAAAATATGTTTGTTTTTAACAAAGAAATAGTTAATTACAGGATACTAAAATGTCCCTTTTCGAGAGTAAAATAATTTATTTCATCGAAGGTAAATAATTAAATAAAAAATATAAAAGAAAATACAATATTTTAATAAATTAAACATAAAAAAAAAACTTTTTCTTATTTACAGACTGTTAATTAAACAAAGACTTTTTCCGACGTAAGGTTAACATCAAGTCCATGAATCCTATAGACAAGAAGAACACTCGGTGAGTCATAGCAACAACTGAGATGTAAAAACGGCAAGACACCTCAATGGTGATGATGTCCATGATGGTGCTTGTGACCGAAGCCTTTGTGGTGGTGTCCATGGTGACCATAGCCCTTATGATGACCATGATGACCTGTGTGGCCGTGATGAGCCTTGTGGCCCTTGTGGAAATCATGGTGACCTCCTTTCTTGAAGAATCCATGATGGCCATGGTGTCCATGGTGTTTCCCTCCCTGAGAACAAGAAAATAAACTTTACATAAGAAATCTGAATGCGTTTCTAAGTGCAAGAACCGTACTTTTTCCATTTCATTGTATAAAACACTCTTTATGATTTCGTACGATCATTCATCGGTCATTCTTTACCAAATTCTCATTTGAAAGGACAAAAACTTACATGATAATGTTTGCCGTGGTGTCCTCCTCCCTTGTGGCCGTTGAAGTGTTTGTGGAAGTGGTTATGATGATCATGGTACTTCTTATGGTGACCGTGATTGAAGAACTTCTTGTGATGTCCATGTTCTTCTTTATGATACAAGTTCTTGAATCCCTGTTATAGAAGAGCAATTACGTCATTGAAAAGAAATGCAACCGCGGATGAGTGGAATTATATAGGTTTTGCGTGTATACAAACGCCACGAAGGGAACCAGTAATTAACCTAGACATACTACAGCGGCGAATTAAGAATTTAATGAGAGAATCAATCATTCATTACTGGTGAGGGCAAGCCACAATGAAAGTGTTAAAATTGTCTTGACATTTCAGTTCCTCTCTTCGCTTGATGTTCGATTCAACAACAACAGAATAAAGATCAGAAAACTTGTCACAAAAGAACGTAAACAAAATAATTCAGTACTTTTTTGTAGTAAAGTTCTGCACATTCAGATAAGAAATAAGTTTTGTATAATAAGTAGAAAGAAAAAGAAGCTTAAAACTGGAGGGAGAAAGTTCAATAAGAGCGTATCTATTTATCTATCATGTATCTATTTACAATGGCACTTTACCTTATGATGGTGTCCTTTGTGGTGATGTCCTTTAGATCCGTGTTTGTGGCCCTTGTGTCCATGGTATCCTTTGTGGTGATTAGCATGATGGTGGTCCTTGTGATGATGACCCTTGTGGTGTTTTCCTCCATGACCATGGAAGCCCTAACGAAATAATTTAAGAGTTATTAATTTCAAAATGGAGGACACGAATCAGAAGAGCATAAAACAGTCCAGCGGAGACTAACATTAAATTAGTAAGTAGGGTTTTACGACACCCTGAGAAATCCTGCAATACACTCCTACCTTTTTAAAGTGTTTTCCGAAATGTCCATGATGGTGATGCTTGTGCCCGTGTTTATCATGAAAACCTTTATGTCCTTTGTGACCATGTTTATGATGGTGACCACCATGGTGACCTTTATGGTGCCCGAAATGTTTGTGATGCCCATAATGATGATGATGATGATGATGACCTATTTGAAAAATGAAATTCATATTATGGACTAGCAGTTGCACTGAAAAATTTTCTCAGTTTGGTTAGCAATATGGTTCAAACCTCATACCTGCTCCGGGGACCAAGTCCTGAGAAGCGACAACCGCTACTTGTTGGCTCTCTGCATTGCTTAGCCCTTCGTCGGAAACCAAGTTTCCGATTACCAATGAACTCTCCTCGCTTTTTCGAGCGAAAGAAACATTCAAGTAGACTAAAGCCGTTACCAGAACCAGCACTAAATGCGGTAGCTGTAAAAAATAATACAAAACTTTAGCAAGACTTTAGTGAAACTTTATAAGCTTTATACAGTGAAAGATATAATAAAACAGGTTGTATCTGTGCTTTGTATATGTTTTGAAAACAGAATATTAGAAATGAACCCTACGAAAAACAGATTTAAGCTGAAGCGTTTTATTTTTTGATGCAATAGTATTATACTTTTCTGTACAATAACAGCTTTTGAACTAAAAACTACTCAAAGTGGTAATTTTTACGAAAAAAATCGTTGTTTCAAGACTTACCGTCTTCATCCCCAGCATGGCTCCACTGAAGAACTAAGAACAGGTATTAGTTCAAAGGCCAACGATGAACAACTGATGCTCAGACCTCATTCTTTCGCCTATTTATACACGCAGATTAACCGAAAGCACTTGCAAAGCGCAACAGTGTCACCGTGAGTGACATCATTTAGGGGTGGGGAATAGGGGGGAGGGGGTTTCGCACCCGGAATATCTTCTCTCTCACTTCCGAAAAACCAAATATTAAGAAACTACGGATCAGATTTTTTTAAGTTTGATATTTTAAGTTAATTTTTGCCAATTACTTTTAAAAATATTTGACAATAAGAAGTTACAATTATTTATGGTTGATTTCATCTTTGAAAATATTGAAATTCACTAAAAAAATTTTTTTTAGAAATGAAAATAGTATACATATATACTACTTATTATCAAGTTACTAAAAACATAATTGGAGATATTTAACTAATTAATTCATTCCTCAATTAATAGTTATATAATTATTTATAATTATAATTATAATTAATTATTTATAATTAATTTAATTATAATAATTGGATTATTTATAATTATAATTATAATAATTGATTATTTATAATTATAATATAATAATTAATTAATTATAACTATAATCATTAATTATTTATAATTAATTACTGTTAATTATCTTGATTAATAATTCATAAGTTTTACAGTAACTACTCTATTTATACAGTGATTTTAACTGTTAAAAGAAAATAATCTATATTTATTCAGCATGGGTGCTTTACATATTATTATTATTATTATTATTAGTATTATTATTAGTATTATTATTATTATTAGTAGTAGTAGTTAGTAGTATTGTTATTTATGTACTTTTACTGTAGTTATCATCACTAATATTAGTTGACATTAAATTTTTGAATAAGTGAACTTCATCAATGAAATTTAATCTATATGAAATGTCAAGAATGCACCATTTGACTCTTTGGGTATTTCTAAGTAGATAAGTATTATATCGACATTGCCTGATTCCCAACCGTTACCGAGATACAGGCCTCTACATTTGAGTAACTCAAACATAATAAAAAGCCGATCTTAGATAATATTCAATGACATTTAATGATACATTGGCAACTGTGCAGATCCTCACATTATTATTTACATTATTTATTTAGGTACGTCTTAACACCTGCTCACTGAGTCACGTTACTTTTCAGGGTGTGTTGTGTACTCTGCAAACGTGGGAGTGCATGCTCAAGCAACATTTCAAGCCATGCCGGCAGTTTTCTCGAAGAAGAATACGCAGACATGTTATTTGTGTATGGGTTTTGCATTGGAAATGCTGTCGCAGCCGTTGCAGAATATCAGCGACGTTATCCAAATCGCCGCACACCAGATCGCCGTACAATACAAAATACGTTTCGATCTTTAGAGAGACAGGTTCATTACCTAAGCCAAGGAGTGAGCGTCAGCAAATACGAAGAGATGAAAAAGTGTTGGACGCAGTGCAGCGGAGTCCAGGTACGAGTGTCCGGCGAATATCATTGACAACTGGGTTCCACGCATGCAGGTTATGGAGAATTCTACATGACGATGGCTTGTATCCATACCATCTCCAAAGGGTGCAACATCTTTTTACCAGCAGATTATGAACACGCTTGCAATTTTGTAATTGGTTACAAACTAATCGGCAATCATTGAATAACATCCTTTTCACAGATGAAGCAATGTTCACACGGAATGGAATTAACAACACTCGAAATTCGCACACCTGGGCTCACGACAATCCCCATGCTGTACTTGAAAGTAACTTTCAAACAGATTTTCTGTTAACGTTTGGTGCGGATTGCTACAAAACTACCTCATTGGGCCACATTCATTGAGGGCCGCCTAACATCTGTACAATACAGAAATTTTTTAGAACACGTCCTTCCCCTTTTATTTGATGATGTACCTCTTGCATTCAGACAACGGATATGGATGCAACACGATGGAGCACCACCTCACTATGGCAGGGAGGTTACTACATACGTAAATCAACGGTTTCCGGGAAGGTGGATTGGACGTGGAGGACCTGTGGCATGGCCCCCTCGTTCGCCTGACTTATCTCCGCTAGATTTTTTTTTCTGGGGGTTCTTGAAGAGTAACGTTTATCAGCGGGGTAAGCCCGAAACTAGGGAGCAGTTGGTTGCACGTATACAGGATGCGTTTCATAAACCTCAGAAATGAACTTCCCGTTTTCCTGGCAAGACTCGATGGATCGGAGGCTCGCCGCGTGCATTGAAGAAGGAGGGGGTCACTTTGAAACCATTCTGCAATAAGTGCAATAGTGTACTGTATGTTTGTACTTTTTGTAAACCACAAGTGTCATTAAATAGTATCTAAGATCGCCTTTTTATTATGTTTTAATTACCCAAATGTAGAGGCCTGTATCTCGGTAACGGTTGGGAATCAGACCCATATCGATATAATACTTTCTACTTAGAAATCCCCAAAGAGTGAAATGGTGCATTCTTGACATTTCCTCCTGGGACACCCTGTATATAGAAGTTCTGCACATGATGGGGCTGCTGGCGGGGGGTGGGGGACCACTCTACACCAGAAAATTCAAATCCTTAAGAAATCAAGCACTGTTCCCACATACAAAAAGATAAATCTCGGGAAAAAAAACCTACAGACAGATAATATTAAAACCTCATTTGACGAGAGAAAAAAACAGTACGAGATCGTTTGTGGAATAAAACACAAAGTGAACCTACATTAGCTATTATAGAGTAGCAAAAAACACTTTATAGTATCGTTTAAATGTGTTTAAAGAAGCGCAACATAGGAAAAGCGTTCAAATAGTGTCACCATAATAGATGAAAGACATAAGAATATTGAGCAAATTCTAAAATTTTAGGTATAAAATTATAAAAAGCAAAGCAAATTGAAATTTTAAGAAATATCTTCAAAATTATAATTTTGTCGTTCGGGGCAACTAGTAGTATACGAATGCTCAATAATAATAATAATTATTATTATTATTAGCCAAAAAAAACGGCCCTATGGACGGGATATTTTGCTAGTTTCTGCGGAAGGCTGTTATTACCCTTCGGACAATACATATTTACTGTACAGTCATGATACCAATATGTGTTAGTATTATAATCCAGAATATTGTTTAGGAAACGTATGTTTCATTCTTGACAAAGAAGAATATGACGTGACTCTAAAAACTAAGTTTTCAGAACATTCCCAAATTTGTTTTGAGACAATAGTCAAGCAATAAAATGTAATTAAAATTATTTGAAGAAAATTTTAAGCGAGTTAAAGTTTAACATTTATAATTAGCTCACGAATCACTTACATTTTAAATGCAGCTTCACAGATTTTACTCGAAGCTCACGAAACAGTTAAATTTCAAATACAACTTGTCACATTTTTCTTTACTTATCATGGCTTCCGATGTGTAGCTAAAATTTTTGATGTCTACATTCTTTTCTAAATTTATTCACCAACTTTCCACGAAAGCGTATGAATGAATCTCTGTAGAAGCTTGTTGGGACTTGGTTTACTTTTAGACTTTAATGATAAGGAAGGCCACCAGTCCATGCTTTTATAAAATTTTATATTTTCCTAATAGCCATACTATCCAGCAGATCAACAAATTCACGAAAGAACGCAACCATCAATATTTTGAATTTCACATCCCAAGACCAATGGGTCAAAATCTTGAAATTTAAGTGCTTCATATTTTAGCGTATAAATTTTTTTGGGGGATAAATTGGGGTAAATTTTTTTGGGGGATAAATTGGGATAAATTTTTTGGGGTGGATAACCCGATCTGGAAAAAAAGTTGCTAAAAACACTTTAGGGATCCCATTGGGTGTTGCCATCAAGTTTCATGAAAATCATTCCAGCCGTTTGGACCTGAAAAAGAGACAGACAGACGGACATGCGATGAATTATGGAATGGTGATGAATTATTATTATTACTGTTATTATTATTATTATTATTATTATTATCATTATTATCATTATTATCATTATTATCATCATTATTAGTGACATATACTGTACCTTTAACCGTATAAAAGCTAAATTGAAAAGAAACAGACCATTTACTTGAAAATGGTCAAAGGAACTTAATTTCAATATTGTTTTGAGGTTTCTGATCGTATAACGACTCGATTGAAATAGATTATGACTGAAATAGGTTATAACTGAAATTAAATGTATCTTCAAGAGATACAGTTCCGGAAAATAGTTCGTCTAGAAATCCGAAATTTCTAAAAAATAAGTAATTGATAATATTCTATTTTTTCTCTGATAGTTTCGTCTTTTTGTGACTAATAAAATTTTAAAAACAAAATGCGTCATTACTAATTAGTAATCTTTTATGCTTTTTATAAATTTTAGGTTTTCAGCCGAAACTGTCTCATTGACTACCAAAATAGGGATTACACTAGGCAATACGTAGAGCACATTAGTCCCACTGTATCCCGAATTTTGTAACCTGCAAATGGGGAACTTCTGGTTTATATAACAAGAGCAAATGTTCAATTATTCAACATTGCCTTTGGAGGCTTCGTATCTATCTATCTATCTATCTATCTACCTGTCTATCTATCTACCTATCTATCTATCTGTCTATCTATCTATCTATATATATATATTGATGGTGATGTCGAACCTCCTAATGATAACCCAGTCATGTACTCTCCCAAGCCAATTTGAGAAATGGAACGAAGGTGGAGGAGGTGGGCGGGGTGGACAGTGACGATCCCCCTGCGCGTAATGTACTTGGTTCGACCCAGTTCTTCCTTTAAAAGGGGACTTATTTCTCCTGGTTGTGGCGTTACAGCCCGTCCAGCGCCATCCTAGTGGACGAAGCCCTTAAAGCAAACCACCAACCAACTTCCAAACGATAATTCCTTCGGTTCCTTTTTGTATAGATTTAAAAATCACTTTAAGAACCTCCATTATTACATGGCTGAAGGTGAACACCTGAAGATCAAGCTTCGGAATTGGATCCGAGAGTTGTTGGCCTGTGACCTGCCTCGTCGAGAAGACCAAAATTAATAAAGCGAGAATAATGACGTTTGATTTCTTTATTTTTTAATCAAAATAAATTTGTTTATAAAATAAATATTTTGTGAATTGCATTTTACATTTTTACAGTAAATATGAATGTAAATATATTTTTATTTGAATCTATGAAAGTAGGTCTGGCAAAAGGTGATCTGTTGAATAAAGTAAACAGAGTTTATGTAGTAAATACGACTACTGAAGTGTGTGTGTGTGTGTGTGTGTGTGTGTGTGTGTGTGTGTGTTCAAAGTAATTGGATATGTAGACTTTTGAAGATTCCTGAAGCGTTTAAATGGTTTAGATAAACCTCAAAATTGACTTATGACACGTTCTGTATTTTTCAATATATTTTTCTGAATCTGTTCTGAATACTGTATATTAAATTATACCCCGCTAAAATTTAGCTTACAACACTCGCATTTCGTCTATTTTGGCTTAAGTCGACACAGACGTGACTTTATTTACTCATGTGTGTGAAGCAAAACATGATAAAAACTGACAGTTTCGTTTCGCATGGAACACTAAAGTTGAGTGACTTTCTAAACGTTCTGAAATGAGATGACAGACGTATTTCTCAGTCTTAAGAGTTTATTTAAATGGTATAATAAAGCCACATTAAAAATTAAAAAGTCTTAATACTAAACACGAGGTTTCGGTCAAAATTATGGCCATCTTCAGGTGCGGAAAAAGGTTAAGGAAAGATGTCTATAAATATCCATGCTGAAAGGTAGGAACGGAAAGGGGCTGGAGGGAAATGAATGGTAGAAGAAGGTTTCGTGCAATGGTACGCATTCATACAGTACAGTCGTTCACCATCCCTCCCTCTTTTACAGTCATTTTCTTCTGGTCCTCCCTCAGCACTAGCACTAATTTTAGTATTTCAGTATTTTAGTGATTTTTTAGTGATTTTATCTCCCTTGCCGTAAACATACTGTAGATCATACCAAAATTGGAATATCGTTCAGTGTTAACTAGTGATGGGACGATTAATCGGAATCGGAATCGAGAATCGGAAGAATCGAGCATTTTTCAGGAATCGGAATCGGAATCGAGAGAATTTGTACCATGATTTCCGATTCTTAAAACGATTCTTTAACTTTTAATTGAACCAGTTTTGCAATGTAAACTTTAAAATTTAAATGAAAGAGGATAACAAATTTTATTTTTATTGTATTGTAGCTATACATTAAAACTGTATAATCCATGATGTGTAATCAAGAAGATTAAAATGAATTGTTACAACTTACAGTTGATTTTTATTTTTAAACCATCTATTATAATTTTAATTTATATTACCATACTCATAATGTAAATAGTTAATCTTACCAGAGTAAAAATATGACAATTTCCAGAAAAACAAGTATAAATTATATTTAAAAAATATTGAGAATCGGAATCGGAATCGAGAATCGTATCGGAATCGAGACTTTTTTAGTGGTATCGGAATCGGAATCGTTAAAAATTTTGGTATCGTCCCATCACTAGACTGTTAACATCTTAACTTCAAAAATAGTTTAGACATTATCAAGGACATCATATGTTTATATTAGGACGAAGACTACAAGTATTATTTACAGCTATGTTATGATAGAAATAAAATGAAGGTAATTGTGATGTAACATTTTGTGCAAGACAATTCCTGAAAGAAACAAAATTATCGTTTTAGAGACAGTATATATATTAGGGTTGGCGTCAGGAAGGGCATCCGGCCGTAAAATTTATTGCCAAAACCAGAGGATGACATGCGGACAATATCGAGGGGTGTAGCTAGAAGAGATAGGATAAGGAACGATAGAGTCAGGGGTGGTGGTGAAAGTTACGGGAATTTCAAAGAAGGCTCAAGAGAGAAGAATGGCATGGTATGGGCATGTAATGAGAAGAGACGAGAACTACGTTGGGAGGGGGGGTGTTATCTATGGAAGTGCCCTGGAGGAGGAAGAAAGGAAGACCGAGGATGAGGTGGAAGGATAGCAACAGGATGGACATGAGCGATAAAAACCTGACGGAGGAGATGACGCAGGATAGGGCGGAGTGGAGGAGAAGTAGCCGCAACAGTGACCCTATATAAATGGGACTAATAATGCTGCAGAAGAAGTGTAAGTGATTTTAATAGCGACAAAGGCCGTAAAGGACTTCAAAATGCTTCTCTAACTGCGTACTCAAACGGGAGCTTCCCTTTCTCAGCGCATCGAAAACAACACTCACTACAAGGCAAACGGAGAGGTATTCCATTCGAAAAGGCTTATTTTGACGGTCGCTTTCAATTCCCGATAATATTTAATAAAATGAGGAAATAGCTTCCTCAATTTCCCTCTTTCTCTATCGCTGTGACGCGCATCCATTCTCACTGGTACCGTCTCATCACCGCTACTGGAGCGGACACCACATCATTGGACAGCTATGTAAATAACTAAATAATCGGACTATTGTTAAGGACCACTCGACCTGAAAAGTTTTGTAGTTTGCCTCACTGCTGGAAAAAAGTGGGGTGTGTCTTTCATTGTACGGTAACTGGGCCAACTCAATTGAAGTGGGTTGGAACTAATTCAGTGTGTCCGACCAAGTTAACTTGTGGGCCCCCAACTATATGCCATACTCGTTGGTACGGATGGGAGGCATTGTTACTGATAAGAATAATCTAGATAGGTTCATTATTTTTTTTTCAGTGAGGTAATCCACCTTGATAATTCGCCTTTCCCTTAATTTGCGGGTCATATTTCATTTTATTGCTTTTAACTCTCGTCAGGAATCATGGGGTCTAGTTGACCTTAGTTTTTTTTTTAAATAGTTGCTGCCAGTTGACCAAGCAGTGTGGCGACCTCCACTACCATGTAATCCTACATGACACTTTTTTCCTGTGATATATCAAAATTTCATTGCTTTTACTGTATTCCTTCAGGGTGGTCATTTTAGCTATTTGGGGTCAAATTGACCCCATGGTCCCTCTCGTGTCATTTAATGTACTGTATATTCCATTTTTATAAATTATTTTGATGAATTTTACTTTTATTTCAGAGATTTATTTCATACACACCCACCATCATATTCCTAGATTAATTTCATAAATTTTGATAAAAATGTCAAGAAAGACAATACTTGATGATCGTGTAGTTATGAAAATGCTAAAATCACTACCACTACCTGAATCACTACCATTAGGACCATTTTCTTTATCTTTGTGTTTTGTATTAGCAGTCAAAACACTGAAAGAGATGATATTATTCGTTAAAAGTAATCAGAAGTAATATCTAAAACTAAATACAACAACCAATAGATCACTCCAGCATTCATTGTTAGTATTAAACGCGAGCGTACTCTCTTTAAATTATGGAAAACTGATATTATTACCGAACAGACAGACAAAAACTACTGTAATAGCCTAATGTAGTCATTAAAAAAGCAAAAGTAGATCATTATTGTTCAATAATTAATTACTGATGAACAAAATTCCAATCAGAAAAAGGTTATGGAATACTCTGAAAGAGTTAATTAACACGCGAAGGTTAAACAAATCCTTGTGCTCCCTCATACAAAGTGAAAATTCTTACAGTGGCCCCCAAACACGGTTTATTAAACAACTTTGCAATATCGGCTCTATATACTGCGGACTCGATCCCAATTACAGACCCTCACTATCGACAATACATGCCACAACCAAAGCCAAAAACTAATTTTTCTTTGATCCAATCCTACCATACGATATCTCTCTGGCAATCAAAAATAAAAAATAAAGATTCTGACATCAATACGATCCTAGTAAAAATATACAAATTAGTATCTGATGAAATTGCAATACCACTCAGTAAGTTAATGAACGAATCAGTAACACTAGGTATATTCCCTGACAGTCTAAAAGAAGCCAGAGTATGTCCTGTATTTAAGTCGGGAAACCCAAACACCCCATTCAATTATAGCTCCATTTCCGTATTGCCAACTTTAAGTAAAATATTTGAAAAAATCGTGTACAATAAACTTACTAAATTCTTAATCAAATACGATATTTTAACTAAAACACCATTTGGGTTTAGAGGTGGACATACAACGGAAGATGCCATAAACATGCTATTAGAAAATATGTATCAGAACTTAGCCAAAAACATACTGCCTTGATCCTCTTCGACTTGTCAAAAGCATTTGATACACTTCCGCATGAAATCTTGTTGAATAAACTTCACATATACGGAATAAAAGGAAATATGTTCGAGTGAGTTAAATCATACCTGTCAAATCATCATTACTACATCAGATTAAAAGCTAATTTACCCGACAAGGCGATGCTAACTAGTGGAATGCCGCAAGGATCTACAGTATTCTTGGCTCATTACTATTTTTAATTCGCGTCAACGATTTTCATCTCTGAACCCCATTAAATTGCGTACAATACGCGGATGATATCACATTTACTTCTTCTCATCATGACTCAGACTTTCTGGTTAATTAAACGAACAGGTAATAAACGAACAGGTAATTAGAATGGATGTGTGCTAATAAACTTTTATTGAACGTGACAAAATCATTTTATATGATTATTACCACAAAAGATATTAATACAAAGTGTCAAATAAAAATTGGGAATACTACTCTTGCAAGGGTGAATGAGGTTAAAGTACTTGGCATTAATTTAGACAAAAAACTGAATTTCAAAAGTCATGTACAACATATCAAATCCCAAATATCAAGATTTCTCTTCAAATTATTTAAATTAAAAAAGACCCTTCCTCAAACGTACTCCTTACTAGGGCATGGTTGATTAATCATTTTTAGGAAAAAGTGATGAATGATGAAATTTTCTAATTAATCAATGATTAACTGATTAAAATTATTAAAAATTAAATACTTCTGAAAAGAGTAAGAAAGAGCTTATTATTTGATCCTCAAGCTTCCTTTCATCTTGACTATATGCAGCACCGGAATACTTTTTTCATGTTCTCAAATGTTAGTGCATTGAGCCGCGTTAGTTGATCTGAACGGTGTGCCAGTTTCTAGCCCTCCTCACGGATGTTCTCAAATGCGTGGAAAGCTTTAATTACATAGTAATGAGGAAAAAACCAAGAAATATTTTGTGGGTAATAATTTATTAGAATTGGAATAACAACATCTAATCATTTCATAAGCAGTAAATTGAAGGCAAACATTAAAATAAATAAATAAATAAATATTATTATTATTATTATTTATTATTATTATTTAACTTGTGCTTATATTATAGTTAGGTAATTTATGAAATTTGCTTCCTAACAGATGGTATTGCAAATTTCATTTTGCTCTTCACTTAATGGTGACCATGACCATGTCCATGTCCATGCCCATGTTTAGAACCATGAGACTTATGGAAACCGCCATGTTTACATGTTTGCTGTGATGACCATGATGACCATGTTTTCCATGCTTGCTATGGTGACCACTATGATGGCCATGGTGGCCTCCCTTCTTGAAGGATCCTTTATGTCCATGGTGCTTATGGTGTTTGCCACCCTGGAAAAAAATAGAGAATAGCTCCATTATTATTATTCTCGTTTTGTAATCTCAGATTTGCCAATACAGAAATTACAGAATAATTTAGTAGAAAATAATTTACGTGATGTTTTCCTCCTTTGTGGTGTCCTCCCTTGTGTCCTTTGAAGTGCTTGTGAAAGTGGTCATGGTTTCCATGGTACTTCTTATGATGACCGTCATCGTAGAACTTCTTGTGGTGACCGTGTTCTTCCTTGTGGTACAAGTTCTTGAAGCCCTTTGGTCAAAGAAAGAAATCCTCATTAAAGAAGGCGGATCATATTAAATCCTTAGAAGGTGTGTGGATGCCACGAGTAAAGATGATGGAGAAGAAGCGAAAAAAAAAGAGGGGAGTCAAAGAGGGAAAAGAGTAGAAGAGAATCGGGAATGTAACTGAAGAAAAAGTTGTCCGGGCTCAAGCAAGCGTACTCAACCAGTTTCTCTCAGTTGATAGCAATCATTCTTACAGATTTGGAAGTGGAGCGAGGCTTACCAGTACCCACAAAGAGGAATGTAGACCCGTTGAGAATAACAATCGACTGCGCTATATGGAACCCTATGGGCAACGATACCGTCGACGGAAGTTCATCGAGATGAAGGAGAATTCAAATCTTTGCTAGAGACAAAGTTTCTTGTTGTGAATTTGCTTTCTTTGGTATTCTACTCACAATTATTTCCTTTCTCAACCTTGTAAATGACCCCCTCTTATTCTTCTTCTCCTTTTCCTCCTTCTTCTTCTTCTTCTTCTTCTTCTTCTTCTTCTTCTTCTTCTTCTTCTTCTTCTTCAGTTATATACAGGAAACTATTTATAAATGTGTGGCTAGATTGATATTTAAAGTGGACATCTGATGAATCGCTATTTTGTTGTTTTTCTTTTCACGTAAGAAACTAAATTATTGAAATTATGTTTTTTATTTAACTTATTTACTTACCTTATGGTGGTGACCTTTGTGGTGATGGCCTTTCTTGCCATGTTTGTGTCCTTTGCTTCCCTTGTGTCCTTTGTGGTGTTTGCCGAAATGATGATCATGATGATGGTGACCTTTGTGATGCTTTCCTCCCTTGCTGTGGAAACCCTGAACAAAAGAAAAGTAAATGTATATATATATATATATATATATATATATATATTAACCTAATTATTTTGTCAGCCAATCTTCTTACCTTTTTCAAGTGCTTTCCATGATGTCCTTTATGACCTTTTTTGTGGCCATGTTTTCCAAAATGACCTTTGTGCCCTTTGTGACCATGTTTATGATGGTGACCTGATTTATGACCTTTGTGGTGTCCATAATGTTTATGATGGCCATGTTTACCTGTTCAAAATCAGTTATAAATTAGCAGTTAATTATTGTGTATTTATTACTTATAACTATTCTCATACTTCTGTTGACAGTAGTTAAGTATTACCTGCTGCGGGGATCAAGTCATGAGTAGCGACAACCGACACTTGTTGGCTCTCTGCATGGCTTAGCCCTTCTCCGGAAACCAAATCTCCGACTGTCAGTGAACCATCTTCGCCTTTCCTGGCTACGGAGACATTCAGATAGGCAAAAGCCGCTACCAGAACCAACACTAAACGAGGTAACTGCAAAATCAAAACAGAAATAATTAAAACAAAACATTATCCTTAAAACAAAATAGAATCACAGTGAAACAGGATCATCTGAACATCGTTCTAAAATGGTAACCACAAAGAACCACTAAAATTAAAATAAAAACATAAACTTACCATCTTCGTTCACCACAATTCGTGGATGGAGGGGAGTCACAAAGAAGATATGTTTGTTCGAAGGCCGATCAACGACCACTGACGATTTCAAGAAGGATCGGATCTATTTATACTAAAAGCGTAATTGGAACGCTCTTCCAAGCAATGTAGAGCATCTATTCAAAATTAAGGATTGCTAAAGAAGGCGAAAAATCCGTTTTTAGCACACGCGAAGATAAAGAGACAAATCCACGCGTGATCAGTGTAGCAAATTTAGTCATTTCGAAATTGCAATCATAAAGTTTTTTGCCTTCCTTATTTTTCGGTCAGATGAAATTAGGTTTTAGGGGTTATTTTCCAATGCTTACTCATTATTATTTACATGAATATAAATGTTTATATTGTAGGTGACCGAAAAACCCCCCTAAACCAAAATTTTTATAACTTGTTTAATGAAAGAGTTTGTTAGCAGATATAGCAATTTCAAAATATATTAGGGTTGTTCTTATTTTGCGACT
This sequence comes from Bathynomus jamesi, assembly GCA_023014485.1. Classification (NCBI taxonomy): domain Eukaryota; kingdom Metazoa; phylum Arthropoda; class Malacostraca; order Isopoda; family Cirolanidae; genus Bathynomus; species Bathynomus jamesi. The sequence goes on from JAJOZX010001331.1 coordinate 571,400, forward strand.
TTTTAATTGTTATGACTGCGCCCCCGGATATTGTGCGAATATCCATGAAAACAAATCATGTGAAGTTTGAGCGCAATCGGATAATTTTTAAACCCTCCCCCGGACATATTTGTATTCTCTCCCCTGTGAACTCAGTGAACTTTTGGGTTTCTTCTTCGATTGCACCGCCTCCTAATGCGTTCGGTTTTAGTAAATAATATTACGCAGTTACTTAGTTATTGCCATCCTAGCGTCGGAGTCGGTTGTTTAGATATTTTAGTTTCGTCTTGCCTTTTGGCCTAGAAGCCAAGCCTCTAAGGTATTGATTTCTCAAATAAATTGTGGAAAAGTAAACTTCTAGATGACAATGTTAGCTTGCTAGCGAGGGAATCATATTTTAATTTTATATCATTTCATTTTAATTCCTTATTTAAATCAATATCATTAATTTATATTAATCGTTATATTTGATGTTATAAGGTGTCTATTTTTTTAATAAGTCTTAACATTTTTCCCTTCACAGAATTGAAATCAGGTCGTCGACTGCAACTGTTAAGCGTACGACGCGGACCAAGGTGTTTCTGGTAAGCCAGCCATCTGAGTCCCTGACCGGCTCAAAGCTGCCGTCGAAAGGAGAGGTCCTGCGTCGCTTCTTCCATGTACACATCATCGGCAAACAGACAATACGGAAGGCGGGTGATATCGTCATGAACGAAGTCGGCGAGTTTTTGGAAATCTCCCGGATCCCAACCTCCGTTCATCATCGTTGCGCCCAGAAGCTCATCAAGTTGCATGAGAAGTGGAAGAACCTGATGCGCGAGAAAACGCAGGCGACCACGCCGTTCGTCGTGAACAAGTGGAATGCCTGGACGCGCGGTCTCAACAATCTATTTGACATCACCCACGGGAACGCACTGAAGATGCTCGTCATTCAGGAGGACAAGGCGTTTCTCCGTGCTCAGCGCGAGTACGGTCGACATCGGACGATGCTCGGCGTCGACCGGCTCCTCGCCGAGCGTGAGGCGCAACAGGAGCATTACATAGCAGAGGATCGCGCGCGCCAGAAGAAGGAGGCAGAACGGAAGCGCGCTGAGGTGGAAGTGACCAAATTCAAACTGGACTCCAGCTCCAGCGAGGGTAGACCACGGCGCCCTCGACAAAGCAACGACGCCAACGCCCAGCCGTCGACATCTAGCGCCGCGGGGGACACCAGGTCATCACACCGAAGATGGCCACCGCGCTTGACCGCTCGCACATCACACAACAAAGCTGTCCACGTCGTGGCGGCGATTGCCGAGAGTCTTGGGCACAATGTTGCGGAACTCACCGTCAAACGGTCGTCGTTCTACCACTCGCGCATTAAGCACGACAAGGAAGCCGCCGCTGTCATCAAGCGGGCATTTGCGCCCGACATCCCGCTCATCGCACACTTGGACGGGAAGCAGGTTGCCGACGTGATGGGAGGCGCGGACAACGTCGAACGGCTGCCCGTCCATGTCTCCGGCGAAGGAGTCGCAAGCTCATCGCTGTCCCAAAGCTCGCCACAGGCGCTGGTCAAGCAATGGCGGATACTGTCGTGGAGGCGCTGGAGGACTGGGGCATCGCAACCCGCGGTGCCGGCTTGAGCTTCGATACGACGACGTTCAACACCGTCGCGCGCGCGGGCGCCTGCGTGCTCATCGAACAGAAGCTGGGCAAGGATCTGTTCAACCTTGCCTGCCGCCACCACATGCTCGAACTTGTCGCCGCCAATGCGTTCGGCGAGTGTTTCCGCGCCTCCTCCAGTCACAATGTCCAGCTCTTCAAGCTATCCAAGGAACGGTGAGATTCCATCAACACCGAGCGCCACCTGGTCATCGACGACGAGGAGGCCACGCCGGCCCTCTTGGACGCACGCGTCGACCTCATCGCCCGCTACCATTTCCACCTCTCCCAACAGCAGCCGCGCGATGACTACCGCGAGCTCTTGGAGCTGTCCATTATCTTCCTCGGTGGCGTGCCCACGTGCGGCATCCGGTTCATGCGCCCAGGCCCCCTCCATCGCGCTCGCTGGATGGCGAAGGCCATTTATTGCCTCAACATGTTCCTGTTCCGCGAACAGGTTCGCTTCACCGAACCCCGCCACCGCCTCGGCGAACGACCTTGCCCTCCTCCAGGACCTCGTCGGCTACGAGGACAAGGCGCTCGCCAAAGTTCTGGCCGGCGGCTTTGCTCGCCGACACCTGTGGTATCTGAGCGAGCCACTCGTGTCGCTCGCCTTCTTCGACGACAACACATCTGCGGAGACAATAAGGATGATGGTGAATGCGCTCGAGGAGCAGGAGGGCTCCGACAGCCCACCGAAGCGCGTCATCGTCAAGCCGAAGCGGGATATGGTGAATGGCAAGACCCTCGCGGATTTCGTCAGCCAGTCATTGAGGCTCTTGTTCCACGTGCTAGGTATCGACGGCGCCTTCCTGTCCTCCGAAACAGCGGAGTGGCCCAGTGACCCAAGGTATGCTGCCGCTGCGCGAAGAGTGGCGAGTCTCCGCGTCACTAACGACTTCGCCGAGCGCGGCGTCGCTATGATGCAGGACTACAACCTGGCACTGACAAAGGACGAGGACCAGCGTCAGTTTCTCCTCCAAGTCGTCGAGGCGCACCGCCAGCGCTACCCTGACGCCAGTAAGTCCACCGTGACTTCTGCAAAATAGGCAACAATGAGTAGGAGATAGGCGCCCAGGAGACCCCCCCCCCCCTCAAATGAGGAGCTAATACTCGAGTAGAGGGGAACCTAGTATACAATTGAACTACAAAGTACTGACATGCCAAAGATATCAGTTCCATCTAACGGCATTCCGCAACGACAATTTTCAAAAAAACGTACAACACTATCCTATGATTTACCCGGGGGAGAATACAAAAGTAGCCTGGGGAAATAGTAAAAATTATGCGATCGCTCTCAAACTTTACAGGATTAGTTTTTATAGCTATTCGCACAATATCCGAGGGTGCATTCGCATTCATAAAAATAGCAAAATTTTAAATCTAAGCCCAAATAAGAACAACCCTAATATATATATATATATATATATATATTAGGCCGTTTCGAAAAATCGAAATTTATGATGGCTCAACGCACACATACGAAAAAAGTAATATGTCATGAATAAAGACTTCATGCAAAATATTAAGACAAGAGCTTATTGGTATCCCACCCCTCAATGCATATCTATTTTACCCCTCATGAGAAAATTTTCATTTTTCTGGCAAATATATTTATTTATTTTGTGATGTCCTCTTAAATTTGGTATATAAAATTCATAAATAAAATTGGAAGATAAGTAGGTCATTTTCAGGAATGGTCCAGTAACCCCCCTATATTCTTTAGAGAGAATTCTAGAAAATTCTTCCTTCAGGATAACTATTCTATAACAGGTGGTAAAACTTTTTCCCTCAGAATTATGGCAAAAACCAGAAACAAGTGTGAAGTCTGGTTGGTCGGACAAGTGCTGGAAGAGGGTTTTTCTGAGAAGCAGCTTCCAACTAACAGTGATGTCCTTAAACGTCTTTTTTATCACATTAAGGTGGGAAAGCAAAATGTCTCTGTAGCTTGCGCAACTGTAGCCAACGAAGTTATTGCTATGTGGGAAAAAGCCTCCTTAATTACATCCAACAAGCCTTATATTGTCTCAAAGCTTAAAAGGCTTTACAATAAGCATGAAGGGCTGGTCAAGAACCGAACTCGACGAACTCCTACCCAAGAGAAGAATGAAGCAGAATTTGTCACCAGCTTAAAGAAGCTTTTCGATGTAACTCATTCAGAAGTGGAAACAGAAATAAAATTGCAGGAGGATAAAGATTTTCTTAAGGATCAAAGGAACGATCGGAAAATGATTATGGGTCCAGAAGACAAGGAGTTTTCAAGAAAGGCAAAAGCACGACAGATAAGCATGGAAAGAATGGAAAAACTTCGCAGGAAATCAAAGGAAGAAATGAGGCAATTGACAAAGGTTGTGGATCTCAACCAATGTGAAAATTCCGGTTCAGGAGGAAGTGAAGAATCATCTGGTGATGAATTGTTCTACAGAGCACTCTCATCATCATCTTCAAAAAAGGAGAAGCTTGAACAGGTGTAATTGTTAGGGATAAAAAGTTCTTGGCTGCTCTGGACCGCACTGGAACATCTGCAAGAGCTGCTATGCACATTGTGGCACCTGCCCTTTCAGCTGCTGGAGTGGAAATTGAAGAGATCACACTTTCATCATCCTCTATCTACAGGTCTCGGCGATCAACACGGATGCAGATGGGAGAAGACATTAAAGCCAGTTTCCAACCAAATACCCCTTTAATAATTCATTTTGATGGAAAGCTTCTTCCATCCATGCATGGGGGTAAGATTGATGTAATGCCCATTGTTGTGACTGGTGCAGGCGAATTAGAAAAATTACTGTCTATTCCAAAGCTTATTTCTGGAACGGGAGAAGAAATGGGGAGAGCAGTTTTAGATGTCTTGAAGCAATGGCCACAAGTAAATGAGTGGGTAGCAGGCCTTTGTTTTGATACTACTGCAAGCAATACAGGTATCCATGCTGGGGCTTGTACCATCATCCAAAATGCCCTTCAGAGATCACTCCTTTTTCTGGCATGCCGCCACCATATCCACGAGCTTCTTATCACTGCAGTTTTTGACATGTTTTTCTCTTCTTCGGGTCCACAAATTCCCTTATTCAATCGATTCAGAGATTGTTGGGATAACATTGATCAGCAGAATTACAAGCCCTATGAACCCAATGATCTCACCTCAGAATCTTTAGATCATTGGATCTTGAAGCACAGAGACAAGCTTATTTCTTTCATCAACTCCAAACTTCAAGAGGGCCACACTCGAGGTGACTACAGGGAATACTTAGAACTTGCACTTATCTTCCTTGGTTGTCCAATGCCTAAAACAAATAAAGGCTCTGATAGCAGATTCCACTACCCAGGAGCTTACAGCAGAGCTAGATGGATGGGAAAGGGCATCTATTCCTTAAAAATTTACTTATTTAGGAACCAATTCCTTCTCACCCCTCATGAAAAACAAGCTCTGATACGAATAAACGCCTTTTCAGTGACAGTTTATCTTCAAGCTTGGTATACATCTCCAGTTGGAATTGATGCTCCAGCAAATGATTTGGCCCTCCTCAAGATGCTACATATCTACAAGATCCAGGTTGATAAGGAAGTGGGTGCTACAGCCCTCAAAAAACTTCAGAACCATGGTTGGTACTTGAGTGAGGATCTTGTAGGATTTGGCTTTTTCTCAAACCTCGTGACTGAAGATGATAAGGTTCTAATGCTCCACAACCTTCACCACGCGCCTCCTCGAAAAGTGAGGGCAAGAAAGGTGGACCCCCGAATGTTGCAAAACCCCAATGACTTAAAGATTACCAGTTTTGTCACAACTCAAACACAAGACTTCTTCAAGTGTTTGAAAATAGAAATTCCCAAGAAACTTGAAGACATTGAGGAGCACCGTAATCGGGTCATGGCAGTCAAAGTAATCAACGACTGTGCTGAACGAGAAGTCAAACTGGCTACAGAGTTTAATGAGAAGCTCACAAAGAGTGAGGAAGAGAGACAACTGGCCTTTCAAATCATTGAAAATCAGAGAAAGGAGGTCCCTCAGCCACTGAAATCCCTATATTCTTAATCAATATATGTCTTAAATAGAATTTAAGTCGCTTTGTTTTAAAACATATTTTTCGTTCAGTCTTATATTTGCTCTAATTATCCATTAATGTAAAAGAAGTGCCGTCTGAGGGGTGCCTTTTTATCATTCAAATAAAATTATATTTTGTCTATTTGTTTTTCTTCCTTTATATAAAAAAATAAAAGTGTGTGCGTTTATCAAAATTCAATTTGAAAAATTACCATATAATCGTGAAACGGTCTAATTTATATATATATATATATATATATATATATATATCAGCAGTGGCGATCCGCCCATTGGGGTCCGTCGAGCCAGGTCCCACCTTAACCCTACTTTAGTACCATTTTGAGTTGAAAAATCGTTAACACAATGGGGTGTCCAGACACCCCAAATGAAAAATTTGTTTTTATTATATTTTTTGTTTTTCTTTTTTCGTTTATTTTATTTTCTTTTTTTCTTTTTTCTTTTTTTACTCTCTGGCCAGATTCAGGAAGGTACCAGAAAGAGGAAAGGGGTCAGTGTTGCCATCTGTAGATGACGAGATTTTTAATATTTTAGGGGTGTTGAAACACCCCATGGGAATAACGTAGGGTTAAATTTGTTATTTATTGGGGTACTATCGTTATACATTGAAGGTATGTAAGCGTGTTCATTATATCGTAATATGAGGTATTACAAATCGATGAATCGGTACAAGATTTCAATTCTGTACCGAGTCATCGATTTGTAGTACCTGGTATTCCATGCATTAAACCAAGCTCACCCTCTCGTCTATTGTTAATTTCGCAGCCATCCCCCTACGTAAAAGAAAAAAATATATATTATAATCAACACTGAAAATTCTTATGCTGCGCGACTTTTGTCCACCCTGTATATATATATATATATATATATATATATATATATGATAGTGATACACACAGACCGTGCATGAAACATGGAACCTTCTAGGAAAATTAAATCCACTATAGGCATAATAAGTAATGGTAAATGACAAACACTATAGTTTTTTCTTTTTCATGATGTTAACCCGACGTGGGCAAAGGGTCACTCACAAAGAGGCCCCAGAAATATAGCTCCCCTCATCAGCTATCTGCAAAGCAGATAAGATCCAGCTTTGGGATAGGATCTAGGGGTTACAGCTACAACTACCCTACTATATCCAGAACCTCAATATAAGAAAAATACTCATTGCATTCGCGTCGGATTGAATACATCAAAGGAAAAGCAGGTAACTATTGTATTTTAGCCAAAAACCAAAACTTAAACCTTAACTGGCAAAATTGAGCGTCCACTTTTCAAGGCACATAACATGTCCGTTATGTGCCTTGAAAAGTGGACGCTCAATTTTGGCACTTGAGGTTTAATTTTGGTTTTTGGCTAAAAATACAATAGTTACCCCTTTTTCTTTGATGTATTCAATCCGAATCGTTATTAGTCGAATAGTTATTCAACCTACCTACCTACCTGCGTACATACCTACATACCTACATACATACCTTCATTCTGCAGGTCACTACATAAATTAAATAAGTATAAATGAATAAGAAACAGAGAAAAATGACAGGCGTTCTCTGTCGGCCCCATTATCGACGAAGGCGTCCGGCGCATTTTCCTACCGTGGTTCATCTTGAGAGGTACTTGTAACTGAACGAGTAACGTTCTTCGAAGGTTCAACAATAATTTAATATACCTCTAGAACGATGTCCCAATACCAAAAATGACAAGATCAAAATAAAAAAATTAAAAAAATTAAACCGAAATGCGATATTAGAGATCAAATTGCACAATAACAGAAAAGTGTCAGTGTGAAAGAACCCAGCCAGTGACTGCGCAAAACCAGTCTGAGAAAATGGGATGGAGAGGAGTGATGAACCAGCTGTAAATAATGTATTTGGTTCGACCCATTTCTCCTTTCAAAGGGGACTTATTTTTCTCTATTGGTGGCGTTACGAACCACGTCAGAGCCCTCTGTTGGATGTAAAACGAATCAAACACTTTACCGACTGACGTGAAAGCTTGAATCCATACAGTCTCTTTTCGATTATAAATAAATTGTTGAAAAAAAATCTTTCAGATAGTGAAAGATTCCTGACTTCTTGGATGGTAATGGAGAGCTTTTATTAATACTAGTGTTAATTCGAGGTTAAAATTATTATAATTTCTATCATTTAATACGTACGTAAGTCATATAGATAAGTTTGGCGTTGGTTTAATGTCCACAAAATGAATGAAGTCTTTTCGTTTTTAATCATTTGGCCAAGAATTTATTCGCGTTTTACGATGAAAATTTTTAGTTTTGCAAATTACGTCTTGTATCACATACTGAACTACCGGGTGATCCATTTAAAACAGCGCTCAAACTAAAAACATTTTGTAATTTCAGTACGGTTTTAAATGGATCACCGTGTTCAAAATACTGTTTTTTAACATCGTTATGAGGTCAGCTTCCGTGTCTCAGTTGTAACACCGTTGTAATACCATTTCCCTATAAGCAAAGTGAAGAGGCTGAAGTCGGGAGTTCGATAGTTCGATAGTGCTGGTTTTAATAATAATCCAGAATATAGTTGTATAGGCTCCATTAGTCTGGCTTTAGCGCTGTACCAATTTGTGGCCCTCCTGCTTAAATATGAATACAAGCTTCCTTTCATCTTGACTATATGCAATACCTGAATACTTTTTTCATGTTCTCAAATGTTAGTGCATTGAGCCGCGTTAGTTGACCTGAACGGTGTACCATTTTCTAACCTTCCTCACGGATGTTCTTAAATGCGTGGAAAGCTTAAATTAAATAGTAATGAGGAAAAATCAAGAAATATTTTGTGGGTAATAATTTATTAGAATTGGAATAAAAACATCTGATTAATTCACAAGCAGTAAATTGAAGGCAAACATTAAAATACATAAATAAATATTATTTAACTTTAAGTAAAAGTATGTGTGTATATATATATATATATATATATATATATATATATATATTTGTACCAAAAATAAATTAAATTTTAGAAAGAAATTAATTTATTAAAAGAGAAAATTAAAAAATATAAAATACTGAAGCAGGTGAGCTAGAATAATAAATAACGGTTTTAGCTTAAGACAAAGCAGTTTGTGTTTATATTTAGTTAGTTAATTTATGAAATTTGCTTCCTAACAGATGGTATTGCAAATTTCATTTTGCTCTTCACTTAATGGTGACCATGACCATGTCCATGTCCATGCCCATGTTTAGAACCATGAGACTTATGGAAACCGCCATGTTTACCATGTTTGCTATGATCACCATGATGACCATGTTTTCCATGCTTACTATGGTGACCACCATGATGGCCATGGTGGCCTCCCTTCTTGAAGGATCCTTTATGTCCATGGTGCTTATGGTGTTTGCCACCCTGGAAAAAAATAGAGAATAGCTCCATTATTATTATTCTCGTTTTGTAATCTCAGATTTGCCAATACAGAAATTACAGAATAATTTAGTAGAAAATAATTTACGTGATGTTTTCCTCCTTTGTGGTGTCCTCCCTTGTGTCCTTTGAAGTGCTTGTGGAAGTGGTCATGGTTTCCATGGTACTTCTTATGATGACCGTCATTGTAGAACTTCTTGTTGTGACCGTGTTCTTCCTTGTGGTACAAGTTCTTGAAGCCCTTTGGTCAAAGAAAGAAATCCTCATTAAAGAAGGCGGATCATATTAAATCCTTAGAAGGTGTGTGGATGCCACGAGTAAAGATGATGAAGAAGAAGAGAAAAGAAAAGAGGGGAGACAAAGAGGGAGAAGAGTAGAAGAGAATCGGGAATGTAACTGAAGAAAAAGTTGTCCGGGCTCAAGCAAGCGTACTCAACCAGTTTCTCTCAGTTGATAGCAATCATTCTTACAGATTTGGAAGTGGAGCGAGGCTTACCAATACCCACAAAGAGGAATGTAGACCCGTTGAGAATAACAATCGACTGCGCTATATGGAACCCTATGGGCAACGATACCGTCGACGGAAGTTCATTGAGATGACGAAGAATTAAAATCTTTGCTTGAGACAAAGTTTCTTGTTGCAAATGTGCTTTCTTTGGGATTCTACTACCAATTATTTCCTTTCTCAACCTTGTAAATGACCCCCTCTTATTCTTCTTCTTCTCCTTCTTCTTCAGTTATATAGAGGAAACTAGTTATAAATGTGTGGCTAGATTGATATTTAAAGTGGACATCCGATGAATCGCTATTTTGTTATTTTTCTTTTCACGTAAGAAGCTAAATTACTCAAATTATTTTTTTTTATTTAACTTAGCTACTTACCTTATGGTGGTGACCTTTGTGGTGATGGCCTTTCTTGCCATGTTTGTGTCCTTTGCTTCCCTTGTGTCCTTTGTGGTGTTTGCCGAAATGATGATCATGATGATGGTGACCTTTATGATGCTTTCCTCCCTTGCCGTGGAAGCCCTGAACAAAAAAAAATGTATATATATATATATATATATATATATATATATATTATATAAACGTAATGATTTTGTTAACCAATATTACCTTTTTGAAGTGCTTTCCATGATGTCCTTTATGACCTTTTTTGTGGCCATGTTTTCCAAAATGTCCTTTGTGCCCTTTGTGACCATGTTTATGATGGTGACCTGATTTATGACCTTTGTGGTGTCCATAATGTTTATGATGGCCATGTTTACCTGTTCAAAATCAGTTATAAATTAGCAGTTAATTATTGTGTATTTATTACTTATAACTATTCTCATACTTCTGTTGACAGTAGTCAAGTATTACCTGCTGCGGGGATCAAGTCATGAGTAGCGACAACCGACACTTGTTGGCTCTCTGCATGGCTTAGCCCTTCTCCGGAAACCAAATCTCCGACTGTCAGTGAACCATCTTCGCCTTTCCTGGCTACGGAGACATTCAGATAGGCAAAAGCCGCTACCAGAACCAACACTAAACGAGGTAACTGCAAAATCAAAACAGAAATAATTAAAACAAAACATTATCCTTAAAACGAAATAGAATCACAGTGAAACAGGATCATCTGAACATCGTTCTAAAATGGTAACCACAAAGAACCACTAAAAGTAAAACAAAAACATAAACTTACCATCTTCGTTCACCACAATTCGTGGATGGAGGGGAGTCACAAAGAAGATCTGTTTGTTCGAAGGCCGATCAACGACCACTGACGATTTCAAGAAGGATCGGATCTATTTATACTAAAAGCGTAATTGGAAAGCTCTTCCAAGCAATGTAGAGCATCTATTCAAAATTAAGGATTGCTAAAGCAGGCGAAAAATCCGTTCTTAGCACACGCGAAGATAAAGAAACAAATCCATGCGTGATCAGTGTAGCAAATTTAGTCATTTCGGAATTGCAATCATGAAGTTTTTTGCCTGCCCTATTTTTCGGTCAGGTGAAATTAGGTTTTAGGGGTTATTTTGCAATACTTACTTATTATTTAGATTAATACAAATGTTTTTATACTGTAGGTGACCAAAAAACCCCCCAAAACCAAAAAATTTATAACTTGTTTAATGAAAGAGTTTGGAAGCAGATATTGCAATGTCAGAATATATATATATATATATATATATATTATATATATAATATAATATATATATATATATATAATATATATATATATCAGCAGTGGTGATCCGCTCATTGGGGTATTATTGGGGTATTATTGTTATACATTGAAAGTATGTAAACATGCCCATTATATCGTAATATGAGGTATGACAAATCGATGAATCGGTACAGGATTTTATTTCTGTACCGAGTCATCTATTTGTAGTACCTGGTATTCCATAAATTAAAACCAAGTTTACCCTCTCCTCTATTGTTAACTTCGCAGCCATCCCCTACCTAAAAGAAAAAAATATTATAATCAACACTGAAAATTCTTATGCTGCGTGATGTTTGCCCACCCTGTGTATTATATATATATATATATATATATATATATATATATATATATATATATGTGTGTGTGTGTGTGTGTGTGTGTATACTTAAGTCTCAACTGGAAAAATTGAGCATCCACCTTTCAAGTCACCTAACGGACATGTTTTGTGCTTTGAAAAGTGAACGCTCAATTTTGCCAGTTCAGGTTTAAGTTTTGGTTTTAGCTAAAAATACAATAGTTACCCCTTTTTCTTTGATGTATTCAATCCGACGCGAATGCAATGAGTATTTTGCTTATATTGAGGTTCTTGATATAGTAGAGTAAGTGTAGCTGTAACCACTAGATCCTGTGCTAAAGTTGGATCTTATCTGCTTTGCAGATAGCTAGTGACGGAAGCTATATTTTTTGGGCTTCTTTGCGAGGGACCCGTTGCCCACGTCGGGCTAACATCAGGAAAAAGAAAAAAACTATAATGCTTGTCATTTACCATTACTTATTCGGACTATAGTGGATTTAATTTTTCCAGAAGAGTTCCTTGTTCCATGCACGGTCTGTGTGTATCATAAAAAACCTCAGGGGACCATTCTGAGTTCAATCATATATATATATATATATATATATATATATATATATTAATATATATGCACTAAAATCACAAAATAACACGTGACCTTATTAATAAGCAAACAACCACAGGGAAAAGGAAACACAAAGTCCGAGCGCTTTCGTGATATATCACGAAAGCGCTCGGACTTTGTGTTTCCTTTTCCCTGTGGTTGTTTGCTTATATATATATATATATATATATATATATATATATATTACGAAAATAACTACGAAGGAAAATTAAAACACGGTTATTTTCATCATAAATATTATTGACGTGTTAGTTTCGTGAAATAATTTATATATATATATATATGTTACAGGGGATCTGTGTAACTAGGGATTTCATGAAATCCCTAAAGTGTTGAGGGATTTCATGTAAGGTTAAGTCGTGATATTTTCGTTAACACTAACTAGTTAACCTAAACCAATCGCAAGGGCGTACAGTTGACTTAATCAGGCATTCATTTAACCTAACCGGGCATTCAATCATTTTCCCGTAGGTTTAACGAAAATATCACGACTTAACCTTATATGAAATCCCTAGTTACACAGATTCCCTGTAACACACACACACTTATATATAAATACTGTGTGTATATATATATATATAATTGGTTTGAACAACCAGACTATTTGATAACCAAATACATGTGGTTGATCCAATCATGATATCATTGCGCAAACCACTTTAATTTGTTTCCATAAAAATAAACATAGTTAAATTAATTGATTACACTATATATAAAGAGAGAGAGAGAGAGAGAGAGAGAGAGAGAGAGAGAGAGAGAAATTACTTCTCTTTCATTAAGAATTTTTTTTGTACGGTTTGGAGAAATATTTGATTTGTGAAATGAATTTGTCATCATACAATAGAAGTGAGTTTAAGCATTTATAATTAAAATTACAGGAAAGGAAACCAAATCAAAGTGACGCAAACGCTATTTTTCTTTTCCAAATTTCCGTTCTTATCTTTCCTTGTACGAGTTTATTCCTAATTGTTCTCATGCTGAGGCGTAACATATTTGAGATGCGTTAATTATATATGGGAGTAATTTTGCTTTAATCTGTAATTATATATGTATAAATTATTAGGCGCTAGGACAGTTTGCCTACGGACAATTTGCCTAGGGACAGTTTGCCTACGGACAGTTTGCCTACTGGACATTATGCCTATGGACACCATGCCTACCGGACATTATGTCTAACGGACATGAGGCCTAAAGGACGACACGCCTAACAGACGCAGCTTATTGAGGCATCGATTTTATTCCATTCTATTTCATTCTATTTCATTATATTTCATTTTCATATATTTAATTTTATTTTAATTACATTTATTAGAATTTTAACATAAATAAAAAAGAATAAAATTCATGTCTAAAATGGATTTTTTTAAAAAGCATATATAAAATAACATCTCCTTTGCCGGAGATATAATAAGATTTTAAAAAATCAGTTTAGAAGGAAAAGACATAGTGAGGCAAGAAAACATTTAAATGCAATGAAACCAAAAAATCAATCTAGAATGAACGAACATAGTCAGAAATTCTATAAATTGTGAGCAATGCCACGAAGATATTCAAGAACCGGGGTGGTGTCATACTTCTCCACGAGGTTCTTCAGGCGCTGATTGACATACTCGTACTTTTTCTTGGTTGGTGGCAAAGCAACTCCAGCGTTGGCTTGTTCAATAAGGAGTTCGTTGTCGGCTTGCTCTTTACGCAATCGGTCTACAAGTCGACACAGAGTTGGGTGTGTAATGGCGATTCGTAGGTCGAAGGCTCTGTGCCAGCCCTCTATCGAGTTGTTGGTGCGAGGTAAGTCTTGTACAACTCTTTCATTGACATTCCAGAGTTCTTGCGGAAAAGCAGGCCGTCTTCTTCGTCCTCGCTGCAGAATTCCAATCCACGTAGCCTCGAAATAGGTTAGAAAGTCTTCCAAGATCTCGTCCGTTTCCTCGTCAAAAACAGCCGTAAATCGTTCAAACGTGTTGCTAACATCTTGAAGAGGAACAAAAGCAAGCGCTTGAAGTGATTTAATCAGCATTGCATTTTCGGGGCATGCAGCATACCAGCTGGCAAGTCCTTTGGCTTGAATTCTTCGCCACACACATTGTCCAAAGTGGAACAGACAACCACTGATTTGACTCTGTGGAAAGTGTCTTTTGATAGAATTCAACGCTGCTCTTTCAAAGTCTACCATCAGGGATGCGGGGTTTAAATTTCTTTCGTTCTTGAGGAAAGTCCATATTACATCGTAGGTAGCTTCGTTCTATGCTTTGTGACACAGAACACCAATGGCACTGTTCTTGATTCAGTTAGCAGGGCATGAATAGTGTAGAGTTGGAAACCATCAGGGGCCGAATCAAATGTTCCATCGCAAAACCAATGTAATTTGCTTTCAAGAACATCAAGGTTTTTCGGGGTTGTCATAATCACAATTTCAAGATTCTCGTCTTCGTGTGCCAGAAAGGGCTCTCCTCTCGTCGTTACTTTGAGTTCGTCGGTAATTATATTCCCATCTGGTGCGCTTCTTTGTCGTCGCACCATTCGTGACAGAGTCTCTTTTTTAGGTAGGGCTCCAGCAGCGTCCAAAGGAAAATGCGTTGTTGCATTTTGTATAACAGATGTTGTGCACTCGTCCGACGACCTCGCTCTTTTCTTGATTGCATCAACTGACTTTAGGGCGGTAAGTCTGGCGGCGCTCGGAGGATGGCTGTGTTCCGTGATAAGTCCTTCTATCACGTCGTTTCTCGTCTTCAAGGACGCATTGCACTGTTTTCTCTTCTCGCATCGCCAGTATGTGTAGCTTCCACTCGTTCTGTTAATTACATACGCATGACCTTGGTGGAGTAGTTTTCTGCCTCCTCTTGAAGTTGCGACGAACTCCATTTCGATGGGAATCAGATAGTTACAACAAATAGTAAAAATCCGCGAACATAGCACAGTTATTCAACACTTTGAAATAAAGCTTTGTGGAATAATTCCACACGACATACAGTGTTCCCTCACAGCAGAGAAGGGAGGGTAGTGAAGTCTGTGACCTGTCCTGCTAGACTGACCACTGTGGTCGTTGGAACTTTGGAACTTCCAATGTAAACTATTGGTAAACTATTGACGAGTATAAGTGCAATTCAGAGCCAATTTTGAATTAATTCTTTTGCATGAATCTGAAGTTAAATAAGTTAAATAAGTTAAATAAGGTAAGGATAAATATACCACATAGGCATGGTGTCCATAGGCATAATGTCCAGTAGGCAAACTGTCCAGTAGGCAAACTGTCCGTAGGCAAACTGTCCGGCCACGAAATTATTACAGTATCTGGAAATTCATTATGTATCACCCTGTTTTCGTTCTCTTTTTATTGAATATTAATTTTATTATTTTTCTTTTTCTTCATATATATATACATACAGGGTGGTCCGACAGTCCTTATCTATTTTGATGAAATAATAGTATTTTAGGATAAAAATGTAGTAACATATTAGATGTATATTTATTTATCAAGCTTAGGTCTAAGGTTTGACGTAAGCATCATCAGTGTCTCTGCATGTCTCAATTCTGTGCACTGCATTGCGGAACACGTTCTCAAGCATCTCTGGGGTTATTTTAGCGATTGTCGCGACAATGCGGGTTCGCAGATCCTACGGGTCTGTAACTCTTGTTTTGTAAACCCCGGACTTTATAAAGCTCCAAGCAAAGATGTCTAATGCTGTTAAATCCGGAGATCGTGCTGCCCACGGCCTCTTTCCACCACATTTAATCCAGCGATTTGGTAAGAGTTCATCAAGGTACGTCCGAACGATGTTTGCATAGTGACATGGAGCTCTATCTTGTTGAAAGACAACAGTGTCGAGGATGCTATCTGAACGAAGCTGGGGTTCAAGAAACTGCTGAAGCATGTCAAGATAAATTGACCCTGTTACCGTAGCTTCTGCAAAGAAAAAAGGTTTGTAAATCTTCGATCTTGTCATACCCAACCAGACATTAACTTTAGGAGAATCTCTTTCCCATTCGTAGAACTCGGTTGGTTTTTCACGATCCCAGATACGACAATTATGTTGATTAACCTTTCCACATGTGTGGAATGTCGCCTCATCGCTGAAGAGAATGTGGTTTAATAAGTTTTCGGTATGAATTTTCTCAATCAGTTCTGTGCACATGGCGGCTCGTCTTGGATAATCCTCTTCGTGTAACTCATGTAGCACTTGAATATGGTAACTTTTCTTTTTTAATGTTGATTTTAAAATCCTTAGAACAGTCGTGTTTTGGTATGCTCACTCTACGTGATGCTTTGCGAGTTGACATTCTAGGATTTGTTTCAAAGGGATCTCTTACCTATTCGATATTTTCTTGAGAGGTATCTGGACGTCCAGATCTTGCCTCATCATGAACAGATCCTATTCTTTTAAATTTAGTGACCAGTTCGCGAATTGTTTTGTCTGTAGGTCCTGGTTTGTGAAATCTTCTTCCGAATTTTTTCTACCATCACACGTTTCTGTACATCCATCATCAGCTATAGCCTGTAGAAAATAAAATAGAAATATCATTATTTCAGCAAAATGGATAGGGACTTTTGGATCACCCTGTATATATATACATATATAAAGTGGCGTACATAAGGGGGGGGCATAGGGGGCATAGACCCCCATTGTAAAATTTATTACTACTCTCATTAAAGATATTTGAAAAAGAAATTTTCAAAAATCGATAACTTTGCAACATTCACCATAAAAAAATTTGATGACATATGA
Source organism: Bathynomus jamesi (assembly GCA_023014485.1). Lineage (NCBI taxonomy): Eukaryota > Metazoa > Arthropoda > Malacostraca > Isopoda > Cirolanidae > Bathynomus > Bathynomus jamesi. Next base: position 588,310 of record JAJOZX010001331.1, read on the forward strand.
AATTTCAGTTATTTCATGGTTACCAAGACATGTTATTAACTCAAAACTCAAAAGCAATTTTGGCTGGCTTAGGAACGTTTATACTTACGATTAATTTGTACAAATTTAATTCTTTGCCCATAAATTGGAAATAAAATACAACTGAAGCCTTCCAAGATGCAATTCATTTTGATTCCAAATCAATCATCATCAATTTTGAGCTCACACACACACACACACACACACACACACACACACACACATATATATATATATATATATATATATATATATATATATATATATATATATATATATATTGTGTGTGTGTGTGTGTGTGCGCGCCCTCCCTTTCCTTTAAGAAATGCTGTGTACGTGTAGTATATATTTACTTTTGTTGTTTTCATAAAATGATCGACTCGCGTTCGACCTCTGTGCAGCATCCTACCTCATTTGAGGGATTTCATGTAGAAGAGAGTTGCTTTCTACGTTTAACCAAGCCCTAAGGACTTCACACAAGAACCTGTTCAGATGATTCTTGAAGCTATTTAGAGTGGTGAGCTGAAGGTTCCTTAAGGAGTTTCGAGACTCGTATTTTGAGAGCATTTTCCATCTTCGTTTTCGTGGCCCACTTTCCCACCGCAGCTGGAATAGTAGGGAATCTACTGTTCTCTCATTTCACTGCATTTTTATTTCGTTTCTAAAATTTGGGACATATCCCTAGACTAGAGACTTTCCATATGTATATTACTGTGTATCGCTGACGTCTTCTTTTCAAGGAGTAGAGTTTCGAGAACTGTGGTCGTGACCAGTAGGCGTCTTCCTTTTCTTCCTCTATCTTAGACGTAAAAGTCCTTTGTATAGCTTCTACGTTTGTAATGTTTCGGTTCCTGTATGGGTTTGTGAAAACTAAGTAATACTCAATTACCAGCAAGACTAAACTCTTCCATACCTTTAGCAGGAGTTTTGCTTTTCTGCCGTGGAAACTTCTCCATATACAGTAACTTTCATCAATTTCCTATCTGTTGTAATTTTAGTGTTACAGTGTTTTCTGAGTTCTACATTCGATATCATTATTATTTCAAGATCTCAGAATTGTGGGCTTGGTGTTGTTATCTGTTTGGCTTGCAGTGTTTCGTATCCTTTATTCTGTAGTTCCTTACTGTTACCATATCTTCTGAGTTGGAATGTTTCTTCTTTGAACTTCATATTGTTGTCTTCTGCTTACCTCAGTAGTATTTCGCGCCTTTTTAAAAATTTTTCTTTGTCACCATCACCTGATATTCATTTAAATATGGTTGTGTCGTCTACAAAGCACGATACGACACTGTCTTTAATATCTACATCAATGTCTACAATCATTATTACAAACAGTAAAGGAGCTAATACGGTACCTCGTGGGACAGAGATGATGAGTTCTGAGGCTTGAGATTTAACGCCATTTAATACTCTCTGTGTTTTTTGGGTTAAAAGTCTAAATATCTATCGTTCCAGTTTCCCAGTAATTCCTCGTTTCCTGAGTTTGTAAGTTATAATCTCATCATTACATATATCGAAAGGTTTAGCAAAATCGGTGTATACCGCATTTATAGCTTGACTTTGACACAACCTTCCACTATTTTTTCTGTGATAGACATGACCTTCCATCCCTGAAACCATGTGAGTTCGGAGTGAATAATTTCTTTTCTTGTAGATAGTAATCAATTTTGTCCTAATCACCAGTTCAAAGCACTTTATAAGATGGGGAGGTGAGTCCTACTGGGCGGATAATTCTTAGGCACTGCTCTGTTACACCCTTTGTATAAAGGAATTATTGTTCGCATTTTTTAGTGGAACTGGAATTTGTCCTTTGTCGAGTGATTTTTTCTATAAAAAGTATAGTGGCGTGGCAATACTCTCTCACCATTTCTTTAGAAACATCGTACTCCATGTGTCTGGTCCTGGTGCTGATTTATTTTGTATTTGTGATAGATATTAATTATGTCCCTTTCCAAGAATTCAACATTAATTAGTAGATTCGGGACCGTAACTCTTTACTGTTTTTAATTTTATGTTAAAATTATTGGAACAACAAAAATTATAAAATTTTAATATTTATTTTATAAATAATTGCTCAGTCATTCATCATTTAATACAATTTTTGGTTAAGTTCTGTTGTTTTTCTTAATGTTGCTATGGAACTTCTCAACATAAAAACATTTTTTTTCCATATTACTAATGGAACTTCTCAACATAAAAACATTTTATTTCATATTATTAATGGAACTTCTCAACATAAAAAACATTTTTTCCATATTATTAATGGAACTTCTCAACATAAAAAACATTTTTTTTTCCATATTACGGATCAAGTAAAGATAATCCCTCCCAGGTCACACTAGTAAAGCAAATCCCTCCCAAAAATGACCAAGTAAAGATAATCCCTCCCAGAAAGTAAAGTAAAGTGAAGCAGTCTGACATAAGGATGAAAATTAAGAGAATCTTTTTTTAAAAAATGATTTATTTGAAAACAAAATTTATTAAAATTCATTTATTACAATGGATCAAGTAAAGATAAGCACCCCCAACCTTTTTTAGTTAGCTTTATAAGGCTAACTAACGAAAATATCACGACTTAACCTAACCAATCGTTAGGTCAACTGTACGCCCTTGACGATTGGTTAGGTTAGGTCGTGATATTTTCGTTAGTTAGCCTTATAAAGCTAACTAAAAAAGGTTGGGGGTGCTTAACTTTACTTGATCCAAAGACTTTAATTAAAGCGGTATTGCGGTATTGCAGTAAAGCGGTATTACCAACTTTACCAAGTAAAGATGATCCCTCCCAAAAAATGATCAAGTAAAGATAGTCCCTCCTTTTTCTGTTGGGAGGGATTATCTTTACTTGATCCCATATTACTAATGGAACTTCTCAACATAAAAAACATTTTTTCCATATTATTAATGGAACTTCTCAACATAAAAAACATTATTTTTCCATATTACTAATGGAACTTCTCAACATAAAAAACATTTTTTCCATATTATTAATGGAACTTCTCAACATAAAAAACATTTTTTTTCAATATTACTAATGGAACTTCTCAACATAAAAAACATTTTTTCCATATTATTAATGGAACTTCTCAACATAAAAAACATTTTTTCCCATATTATTAATGGAAAATTAAAATCTCAAATTAATTATTATAATTTTGTATTACTTGTTTTAGTACGTATCTTATATTTATCTCCTTTAATTCTAATTTTTAGTTGGTTTGTTTTTAAATGTATTATTGTTTGACTTATCTTACCGCTTATTACCTTCAAGAATATTGTATCTATGTTATGGGATTTATATCCTGCCAATAAAGCTTATCATTAGCATCATTATCATTAACATCATAATTATTAGGTGCTAGTGTTTTAAGTGATTTTTACTTTTTTTTAATTTAATTTATAACAATTTATAAAAGAATTCCATTTTTGTGGTGTTTGATGGTCTGTACACGAATCTCAATATCTTTAATGTGATGTTTGGTAGTCTGTAAGCTAATCCCAGTACCGCAATAACGATGTTAATAATGATATAGTAGTCAGAGCAGTAGGCCGCATTTGTTGGACCAGCCGCTGTGCCAGTTTCTGGCCCTCCTGACTTATATATATATATATATATATATTGGTTCTTATTATATGAGTAATGTTCAATTAGTACTTATATAAATTCCCAAGTGATTCCGACAAATGTATGATACATTTAAAAAAAAATTCTCATTTTTATATTCAAATATTTTATGTCGTAATAAAAACCAACACATCTTTTTCTAGAGCATTTGAAGACTAGTTTCATAATGGAGAAGACGTTGACATCTCTATTACATCACTTAAAATTGAAGTATTATTTAATGATTAATTTTACATAATGAACGGAAGCCCACTTGACATATGGATGAAATGTAACGACTGAATTTACAGTATTTATATTAGTTTCCCTTATTAAGAATCGTTTTCTTTAATGTAATCCGAGAAAACGAAAACAAAATTTTTAAAAAATATACAGCTAGCCTTTTTCTTTTAAATATTTTTTTTATTTATTTAATTAAAAATAAATAAAAACATTTAAAAAAAAGAAAAGGTTGCAATATATTTTTAAAAAATTTGGCTTAAAATTTCAAAATTTTAACAAAAAATTATTTATTTAAAATTTAACAGAATTAAAATTACAGCATCTGGAAGTTGAAATAAAATGTTCATTAAAAAGAGCCATTGATAGAATCTTACGTCACGTGTTGAATTTTAATATAAAATTTATAATGAATAATTAATTAATTATTATTTTGAAACGGAATTACGCGTAATTTATAATGACTTTTACTAATTATAATAAAACAGACCAATATGATATACAGGGTGCGTATAAAGTAACGCGAGTGAAGACACAAATCCGATTTGAATTATATTAACGCTAGTGAACATGGACGAGTAATATTTATTACATGTACTTTTTATAACAACTGTATATTCGATTGTAAAGTTTATAATAGTTGTTAAAAATGTTTTTACGAGTTAAGAAAAAAAAAACGAGTTGAAACTAGGTTAAACCAGTTCAAATCAGATTTGTCTCTTCACTTGCGTTATTTTATACTCACCCTGTACGTAATCTGCTAAATATTAACATTCAAGACATTAACATTCAAGACATTACATAGAGTTTGTTAAGTTTTGTTCAGTTGTTCACTAACATATTTCTTACGACAATACAAACAGCTGGATAAGCTGCGCGCAGCCTGCTCTCACCGGGAATCGAACCCGGGGCTGATGGATTCATCGTCAGCTATGCTAACCATTACACTGTGTATATATAGGTGAGTGCCCCCAGCCTTCTTTACTTAGCCTTATAAGGCTAACTAACGAAAATATCACGACCTAACCTAACCAATCGTTAGGTCAACTGTACGACCTTGACGATTGGTTAGGTTAGGTCGTGATATTTTTGTTAGTTAGCCTTATAAAGCTAACTAAAGAAGGCTGGAGGCCCTGATCTTCAGGTGATCCCTTATTTTTCTGAGTACACGATTAAAACTTAAAAATTAAGCATGGATCTTGAAAGTAATTAAAATTGTTTATAAGAAACAAAATTTGAAGGGGAAATTAAGAAAAGCTTTTTTATAAAGTAACTTATTTTGTATCATCAAGACATTTCAGTTAAAATACAAAATACAAAAAGTTTAATTATGTTTCAATGGCGGCAGTCAAACGGAAAAGATCCATATATATATATATATATATATATATATATATATATATATATATATGATGACGAAAAGAACCACGAAGGAAAAGGAAACACAGAGTGGTGCTCAAGCGCTTTCGTCTAATGACAACCTCAGGAACACTGAGGATGTTATTAGACGAAGCGCTTGAGCACCACTCTGTGTTTCGTTTTCCTTCGTGGTTCTTTTCATCATAAATATTATTCACGTATTACTTTCGTGAAATAATTTCATTATATATATATATATATATATATATATACACACTCGTGTATATATACAGTATATGTGATACGACTCAGAATGGTTCCCTGAGAAACTTTTATGTTCCACACAGACCGTGCATGGAACAAGGAACTCTTCTGGGAAAATTAAATCCACTATAGTCCGAATAAGTAATGGTAAATGATAAATACTATAGTTTTTTATTTTTCATGATGCTAGCCCGACGTGGGCAACGGGTCACTCGCAAAGAGATCCCAAAAATATAGCTTCCCTCACCAGCTATCTGCAAAGCAGATAGGATCCAGCTTTGGGACAGGATCTAGGGTTTAAAGCAACCTAGCCCAGCTACATTTAGAACCTCAATATGAGCAAAAGACTCGCTGCCTTCACGTCAGATTGAATACATCAAAGAAAAAGGGGTAACTCTTTGCGAGTGACCCGTTGCCCACGTCGGGCTAGCATCATGAAAAAGAAAAAACTATAGTATTTGTCATTTATCATTACTTATTCAGACTATAGTGGATTTAATTTTCCTAGAAGAGTTCCTTCTTCTATGCACGGTCTGTGTGTATCATAAAAAACCTCAGGGAACCATTCTGAGTTCATTCCCATCTTGAAACGGACATGTTATGTGCCTTGAAAAGTGGACGCTCAATTCTGCCAGTTGAGGTTTAAGTTTTGGTTTCTGGCTAAAAATATAATAGTTACCCCTTTTTCTTTCGTGTATTCAATCTGACGTGAAGGCAGCGAGTCTTTTGCTTATATTGGGGTTCTAAATGTAGCTGGGCTAAGCTGCTTTAAACCCTAGATCCCGTCCCAAAGCTGGATCGTATCTGCTTTGCAGATAGCTGGTGAGGGAAGCTATATTTTTGGGACCTCTTTGCGAGTGACCCGTTGCCCACGTCGGGCTAGCATCATGAAAAAGAAAAAAACTATAGTATTTATCATTTACCATTATTTATTCGGACTATAGTGGATTTAATTTTCCCAGAAGAGTTCCTTGTTCCATGCACGGTCTGTGTGTATCATATATATATATATATATATAAGCAAACAACCACAAGGAAAAGGAAACACAAAGTCCGAGCGCTTTCGTGATATATTCACATTATCAAGGAGGAACAGAAAATAGGTTATTTTTCTGTTCCTCCTTGATAATGTGAATATATCACGAAAGCGCTCGGACTTTGTGTTTCCTTTTCCTTGTGGTTGTTTGCTTATTAATAAGGTCACGTGTTATTTTGTGATTCTAGTGCATATATATATATATATATGTTGAAAATAACCACGAAGGAAAATGAAAGCACGAAATAGTGCTCAAGCGCTTTCGTCTAATGACATCTTCGGAACATTGAAATTAATAACAAGATTGAGACTATATATATATATATATATATATATATATATATATATGATGAATAAAACCACGAAGGAAAGGAAACACAGAATGGTGCTCAAGCGCTTTCGTCTAATGACATCCTCATTAGACGAAAGCGCTTGAGCACCATTTTGTGTTTCCTTTCCTTCGTGGTTTTATTCATCATAAATATTTTTCGCGTGTTACTTTCGTGAAATAATTTTCATATATATATATATATATATATATATATATATATATATATATATATAGAGAGAGAGAGAGAGAGAGAGAGAGAGAGAGAGAGAGAGAGGAGATATCACAAATAAAAAAATAATAATATGATTGGTAGAGAGAATATTTTAGGAGGAACATACAATTCACGTGGAATAGCTTACTAGAGTTTTAGCACCAGAGTTTTAGCACCTTGCCTTTCTTATCTAAATTTATTCTGAATTAATTCAAAATCACAGAATCGAGCGAAAACGGCCTTGGCTAAGGTTGAAATTGTTTTTAAGTTCTAACCTACGGCTAGTTTGAACTACGGCAATCCATTCCACACATATACGACTGAAGAAAAAATGTTTAGCTTCATTAGAATTAAAATGTTTAACCAATAATTTGAGACCATTACCGCGAGTTGTAGCTACATTTCTGAAGGTGAACTATTGTTTGGCATCGACATTATCAAAACCTTTAATCATTTTAAATACCTGGATTAAATCTCCTCCAATTCACCTTTAAACAAGTGAGAATATATTTAATGTTTCTAAACGGGCAACGTACGAGTATGATTTGTTCTTAAGTTTTGGAATCATCTTAGTAGCCTATCGTTGCACTCTTTCCATTCTGCTTATGTCCTGTTGTAAATATGGGTACACCAGAACTGAACGCAGTGTTCCAAAAATAGTGTAACTCTCCTGTTTAATGAGTAAAGAGTGTTACAGTAAACCGCAGAGCAAAGAACAAAACAGCAGACTCCTCACGAACCCCATATCGAACTCGAACGTTTAACCCACTGCTTTGTGCCAAAACATGCCAGTCGGAGAGTCGTGTTCAGGGTTTTTACTGAGGAGAGATATATACACGTAGAGCCTAAGTGTCAAATTAAACAAGAAAAATGAATTACTAATGGTCGAATTAACAATTATGTTTACTGTTAAAAATGACTGTTATATTCCAACAACTGTACAGGGCTATTTAAACTGATTCATCCGATTTCAACTGAGAATACTTCCGTACCTATCAACCGTGCATCAACTGGGCATACACCACATGAAAGAGGAAATCTCCGAGTTTTACAAGATCACCGCGAGAGGGCTCCAAAGTCACGCCGTGGCCTAGCCTAGCAACAAACAGTCAGTGTGAAAATGGCGTCCGCACAGCAGAAGGCGTTTTGTGTGTTGCAGTTTTCGGGCCCCCTAGGTCGCCGGATCTTACACCGTGCGACTTCTTCCTTTGGGGATACGTTAAGGATACTGTGTACGTGCCACCGTTGCCCACATCTTTGGATGAGCTCCGAACTCGCATTGTAACTGCCGTAGAGTCAGTGACAACGGACATGCTGGAGCGAGTATGGGAGGAATTCGACTATCGTGTCGACGTTGCTCGTGTAATTAGGGGAAGTCACATAGAGCATTTATGAGGTGAGAGACAAAATTTGGACAGTTTTTCGTTTGGTTGATGTATCACAAATCACTCTGTATTTGTAACATTAAAAAATATTCTCATTTGAAATCAGGTGAATCATTTTAAATAGCCCTGTATTATAGTAATGTTTATTTTTATCAATCTCAAAAAATAAACTCAATAATCCTACAAATTAATTTAGAAAATTCTAAACCTGAAAAAGGATAATCTTGTAGCCAAGATTGTTCAACAAAAGCTCAGAATAACTTAGAAACCTGACAAACGTGGGAGTGGACATCTTCAAAAACAATCTGGATGACTGACCAGAAAGATAGCAGAAGAATCAGGTATACCTGCATACGTCAAATACCGCTTTCGGGAGAACAATTCTTTTCTGTATTAGTCAACAACTGGAGGCGGATCTTGAAGTCTGACCTGTGTGAACTCGAGAAAGTATATACAGGGTGGCGCAAAAGTCGCGCATCATAGGAATTTTCAGTGTTAACTATATTATTTTTTCTTTTATGTAGGGGATGGCTACGAAATTAACAATAGACGAGAGGGTGAGCTTGGTTTTAATGTATGGAATACATTGAGTGAGGCCCGTGGTGTTATGGTTATCATATCTGACCGGCAATCGGAAGATCCCGGGTTCGATTCCCGGGTGGTTACCTCATTTTTTCCGTTCTTTCCTCTCTTCTTGCGCGGAATATTCTCCTATACAAGCGTCGTTCTTTAAGTTAATTATACTGCGTGTTTGCAGTTTAAATGTGTATATATATATATATATATATATATGTTAAACACAGACCGTGCATGGAACAAGGAACTCTTCTGGGAAAATTAAATCCACTATAGTCCGAATAAGTAATGGTAAATGACAAATACCATAGTTTTTCTTTTCATGATTTTAGCCCGACGTGGGCAACGGGTCTCTCGCAAAGAGATCCCATAAATATAGCTTCCCTCACCAGCTATCTGCAAAGCAGACAGGATCCAGCTTTGGGACATGGATCTAGAGTTTAAAGCAAGCCTAGATCCCTACATTCAGAACCTCTATATAAGTAAAAGACTCGTTGCATTCACGTCGGGTTGAATAAATCAAAGAAAAAGGGGGTAACTATTGTATTTTTTAGCCAAAAAAAAACCAAAACTTAAACCTCAACCGGGCATTGAGCGTCCACTTTTCAAGGCACGTAACGTCCGTTTAATATACACAAATTCAGAATGGTTCCCTGAGAAAATTATATGTTAAACACAGACCGTGCATGGAACAAGGAAGCTATATTTATGGGATCTCTGCGAGAGACCCGTTGCCCACGTCGGGCTAAAATCATGAAAAAAAAACTATGGTATTTGTCATTTACCATTACTTATTCGGACTATAGTGGATTTAATTTTCCCAGAAGAGTTCCTTGTTCCATGCACGGTCTGTGTTTAACATATAATTTTCTCAGGGAACCATTCTGAATTTGTATATATATATATATCTGCAAGAATCGCCTTCACCAGGGTTCGAACCCACCACCACTTGAATAGAAGATGGGGGCAGTTTTTCGCCTTAAGCAAAATCGTGCGTTTTCAACCATGTTATTCTATATATGTTACAGTCAAAGTGTGTAATCAGCCATTTCGTGTAAGGGCTGAAACTTTTAGTCATTTCGCGAAATGACTAAAATCTTCAGCCATTACGCGAAATGGCTGAAATTCCACCTTGGTCATTTCGTACAAGATCATTTGCACGGTTAGGTTAACTGTATGCCCGGTTAGGTCAACTGTATGCCCTTGACAATTGGTTAGGTTAAGTTGTGTTATTTTCGTTAGTTTTAACGAAAATAACACGACTTAACCTAACTAATTTTCAAGGGCATACAGTTGACCTAACCGGGCCTTCAATGGCGGACATCGGAATAACATTGAAGGCCCGGTTAATATTTGAAAACCTCTATATTGAAAATTCAAATTCAAATGTGTTCAAATGTTCAAATGTGTTCAAATGTGTATTTGAAGAGTGTTTCTCACTTATTTGAACAGACCTGTGGATGTATGTATGTTTTAGCAGATTTAGTTAGTTAAATAAAGGTTTCCAATTTTATTGTGATGTTTGTTATTTCTATGAATTCATGACAAAAGTCATTTTAGCCGTTTCACGAAATGACCAAGGTGGAATTTCAGCCATTTCGCGTAATGGCTGAAGATTTTAGCCATTTCGCGAAATGACCAAGTGAAACAACCATTTCGCGAAATGACTAAATGAAACAGCCATTTCGCGAAATGACTAAGTGAAACAGCCATTTCGCGAAATGACTAAAAGTTTCAGCCATTACGCGAAATGGCTGGTTACGCACTTTGACTGTAACATATATACACTTCAGTTTATATATTATGACCGTAATAGAGTTAATGTTTCACACACTTCCAAACACGTAAACTGTTATGAAATTAAGTTGATTTATCTCACGTTTAAAACTTCAAAATATTTATATAATTTTTTATATATTTATTTTTTTTATATATTTACTTTTGGAATAAAAACAATAGAGAAAACTATAAAGTTATTTCGTGAAAAACCTATAAATTTGTGGTTTTTAATTATTACTGCGTGATTATTATAGTATGTTATATAACTGACTATACATTTTTGCAGTATATATATATATATATATGATGAATAAAACCACGAAGGAAAGGAAACACAGAATGGTGCTCAAGCGCTTTCGTCTAATGATATCCTCAGGAACACTGAAGTACATATATATATATTTTTTTTCTGTAACCTATATATAGGCTGTAACTCTCTTTATGTACCGTACTTCAGTGTTCCTGAGGATGTCATTAGACGAAAGCGCTTGAGCACCATTCTGTGTTTCCTTTCCTTCGTGGTTTTATTCATCATGGTTTTATTCATCATAGAGAGAGAGAGAGAGAGAGAGAGAGAGAGAGAGAGAGAGAACGTTTTAGCCATAATTTAAAAATAATACTGCATTATCGAGTGGCTTTAAACCAGGGGTGACGAGCCTTTATTGTGTGGCGAGCAAATTTTAAATTTTTTAATATTTTAATTTTTTAATTGCAGCTTTAAAAATAGTTTGGGACATAATTAATCTGTAAATATTGTACGAATTTAAATAATCAAAGTGTCTGCGAGCAATTAAAAACTAGGCCGCGGGCAACATTATGCCCACGGGCGGCAGGTCCCCCACCCCTGCTTTAAACTGACTAGTAAACCTTTACTGATTATTTTTCAATTATTCATAACATACAGTCATAAACTGTTCACACTTTTATACAGTCTTACTGTAGAGGGCTACGTCGTGGCTATGTCGTAACACCACTTCCCGTGTCGATCAGCAAAGTTAAGCGATAAAGTCTGGGTACTACTTGCACGGGGAACCCTCATTCGCGTCCAGATTATGTAGCAACCCCGTAGTTCGGATTCCACGTAAAGCTATAGGTCCCCTCCGTCATATGGCCTTAGGCGTTGCGAAGGAGGTTAAAATGTTTTGAAAATAATCTAAGAAAATTAAACGACAACAAATAAAAGTAAAATAATTTTTTTTTTTTCTGGTGGATCGCGCCAAAATGGCGTCCCGACACTTTGTTATTTTCAATATGCAAAAGAAAATTTGTTGGGTTTTATTTTCATTCTGACCTTTTTTCTCTTTTTATTTTGGTACATGATAAAATTTTAGGAATAAGAGGGAGGCTTTTTTATTTATTTTTTTGAATTGGGTAGGTCACAACAAATAGCAAAGTTGAAAGAAATTTGTAGCAAAGTTTCGGAATCTTGCTTTCCAGAAAAAAAATTGATTAAAACAATATTAGCACCGAGATACTCGTAATTTCAAAGCAAGTACATTTTTTCTTGTAAAAATACAGTTCATTGTATATATTGTTTATTTTCAAAAAGGTTTGATAAGAAAGGACAGGACCGTATCTATATATTTTTGTGAGTACAAGCCAGTATGAGAAGTTTAGTAGACGTGACCCACAGATTCTTAAAATAGGAGTGAAGTAACTCCAAAATACCAATGAAGTAACTCCAAATCCTATAGAGAACGGGGAAGAAGTGACGCAAATACCCTATCTAATATTACAATTAATCTAAAAGTGACCCCCTATATCTTAAAAACTAATATTTTAGCTTGAGAAGTGACGCATCAAATGTGGTAAATTTCTTCTGCCAAACTTCTCAATTTGGAATACAAGGACATAAAAAATATAACCATATAAACAACTCATTACAGTTAACTGATGTGAATGACAACTTTATATAAGATGTTATACTTGTTCATTGGACCACAACCCATCGGTGGCATGCTGTTGATTGGTCTTCTAAAGTGTTTTTTTTGGATGAGCTTCGAGTCTTTTCATCTTCGTCGCCGCTTTCGATCTTCTGAACTACGCTTTCCCTTTTCCTACAAAGATGGATCGAAAATGCTTTAAAAATCAAATCTAATATGTTATTTTAATTTTATTTTTTAATATATATACACACACAGTTATGTATGGCGTATGGATGTTGCGACTCACCATCCGCCGAAAGGTGCTGCTAGCTTCGCATCTCCTGCAATACAGGATGGGGAAGGACTGGGTTAGGAAACCATCCTTCCTTCTTTTTTCCCACAAAGGCAAGAATAGTCTCAGACCTGGGCACCGCGCCTGCCTGGGGCGTCCACGTAACTGCAGTAGGCACGATGAATGATGAGTAAAACGAGCAGAAGTGGTGCAGGTGTTTAAGGGTGGAAGATTTGATGTTCTGGGGTTGTGAAACAAAGATGAAAGGAGGTAAAGAGTGTGAATGTACGTGATGTCAAGTGTGTGTGAGGGGGGTGTAAGCCTGTTGCTGAATGATGTAGGTATGAAGCGATGAGAACTTCTTGTGTCAGTTCCCGGATTGTCTTTGTGAAATTTGCCTGTGTGAATAGATGTGTACGCTTTACTTTCTGCTTTTTATCTTTTTCACTAACTTCTGTACGTTACATTCGTGTTGTTTTGGGAAATTAGTGTTTTTATAATGTATGTGTGTATATGTATGATAAGCGTATATATATATATGATAAGTATTTAACCCTTAATTTGTTGCATGCATAGAATCTACTTTATTGATTTCATTCTGGCTAAAGCCAGACGATTTTACTCAAACTTACTCCATGCAGAAAGAGGCTAAATCGAAGAGATGAAGTGAACTATTTTAGTTAGAGAGATGATCTGCTAAAAATCCAAAGCCTATCCAGTGCCTATCCTATTCTTCTTTCCGCTTTTTACGCTATACGCTATATGCGTACTCATTACACGATGCACTCCACGAATCACGTCCACACTACATCTGTTCCCATTACATCTAGTCACACCAAATAATCTTCCTAATCACATATCTTCTAAACGTTATTTTCGTAATACAAAATAACTCGGTGAAACTCACGTTCCTCTCCCACTCCAAAATACCTTCGCGTATAACGTAGTCTTTATACAACGTTCAGGCCTAGTCTCCAAGAACACATTTTGAAAATTATCGTCCTTGGCATTTGTATCTGGAACCTGAATTCATTTTTCACCAATTTTGTTTCCATTCAAACCACAAAATTTATCTTTTAGTGTCACGCAATTGTCTTTTATGAGGTGTGACTGCATGAATAGCATTCGATGCTTACCTCCGGATGATTGCAATTGTAATTCAGAAAGGAATGACTGATACGTCTAAGGAAATAGGAGAAAATTTAAAAACACATTTTGATTTATTTACAAAATTCTTTATGTAGCAAAAACATTCATGTTAAAAATTAAAATCATGAGGAAGCAACAGAGTGTTTAGTTGTAGAGCAAGGTAAATAAATTTCTTTTTAGAAAATATTTAATGATGACCGTGATGCCCATGATGCCCGTGATGACCATGAAGGCCGTGGTGGCCATGATGACCATGATGATGTCCAGGATGTCCGTGGTGACCATGATGGCCGCCATGATGTCCGTGGTGGCCATGATGGCCGCCATGATGTCCGTGGTGACCATGATGTCCGTAGTGGCCGTGTTTATGGCCATGATAGTCGTCGTGATGATAACCGCGATGGTCATGATGACGGTGATTGTGTAGGTGTTTCTTGTGTTGATGGTCATCATTCTTGTGACCTTTGTGGTGACCATGTTCACCACCATGAACATGATGGTTATGATGATCATGATGTTTACCATAGCCTCCGTGATGATGACCATGATGGCCGAAGTCCTGATGATGACCATGGTAATCTTTGTGACCGTGATGAGACGCGTGACCTTTGTGAAGGCCATGATGTCCGCCCTTCTTGAAAAGTCCATGGTTTCCATGGTGACCAAAATGTTTTCCTCCCTGAAATTTTCAACAATTAAGATATCATTCTTTGTACTCCCAAGAAGTTTTTACATGTTCAACATATACAGTATAGAAAGTCTAAAGGAAAATTCAGAATCTCTTACATGTTCCCCTCCTTTTTTGTGATGTCCTCCTGTATGTCCTTTGTTGAACTTTGAATGACCTAACTGACCACTGAAGTCTTTATGATAAGAGCCTCCATAGCTACTCGCCTTGCGGTAGCCACCATCATCCTTGTGCAGAAGATTGTCAAAGCCCTACGATAAATCAAATCAAATGACAACATTCGATACAGAACACGGGTGAAATAGAGAAGACTGAGGAACAGCTCACTTTAGATGCTGTGAATTAAAGGACATATACTAAAAATTACGAAGGAAACAGCGAAAAGTTTCAGTACAGAGCGTTGACAAAAGTAAATAAATAGTACCTTGAGTGTCCTCGAGAACAAATGACGAAGCTCATCAATGGAGTGTCAGAACGTGTGTCAGCTTTGGACAATGTAAAGGAGAAAGCAACTCGATTCTAAATACATTGATTCTAAATACATTGATTCTAAATACATTGATTCAATAAATCTGTTATTATTTATTGACATTTAGTATCAAATAAAAAACTATGGAAAAAAACCAAAGGTGTCAATTTTACTTTTGGCAACCCTCTGTATCTGTTATCTCTTGCATGGCTAACTTCGGAGAACAACTACCCGTTATTTCCGTATCCAGTGAAGATAAATTATCTTTACCTTCTCAAGGTATCCCTTGTGAGCGTGTCCATCGTGTCCTTTGACGTGGACGTCGCCTTCTTTGTGTCCTTTGTGTTGTTCACCACCATGATGGTGATGGTGATGTTTACCCCCGTGGTGTTTTCCTCCTTTCTCATGAAATCCCTTTAATGATAGCGACAAAACCTTTATGTTACTTCCACGTAAAAGAATATTGCATATCATCATTAAGTTCTCTCCAAGAAGAAGAATTTAGTCTCTATCTTTTGACAATGGTTTTATACTGATTACATTTGGAACACTATCCAACCATTACAATTTACATTTATAATTACAATTACTTTACACCTACACTTAAAATTCACCATTACTTTACACCTACATTTAAAATTCTATATTATTTTACACCTACACTTAAAATTCTATATTATTTTACACCTACACTTAAAATTCACCATTACTTTACACCTACACTTAAAATTCACCATTACTTTACATCTACACTTAAAATTCACCATTACTTTACACCTACAATTAAAATTCACCATTACTTTACACCTACACTTAAAATTCACCATTACTTTACAACTACACTTAAAATTCACCATTACTTTACACCTACACTTAAAATTCACCATTGCTTTACACTACACTTAAAATTCACCATTACTTTACACCTACACTTAAAATTCACCATTACTTTACCACCTACACTTAAAATTCTCTCTTACTTTACATCTACACTTAAAATTCACCATTACTTTACACCTACACTTAAAATTCACCATTGCTTTACAACTACACTTAAAATTCACCATTACTTTACACCTACACTTAAAATTCACCATTACTTTACAACTACACTTAAAATTCACCATTACTTTACACCTACACTTAAAATTCTCTATTACTTTACATCTACACTTAAAATTCACCATTACTTTACACCTACACTTAAAATTCACCATTGCTTTACAACTACACTTAAAATTCACCATTACTTTACACCTACACTTAAAATTCACCATTACTTTACAACTACACTTAAAATTCACCATTACTTTACACCTACACTTAAAATTCACCATTACTTTACACCTACACTTAAAATTCTCATTACTTTACAACTACACTTAAAATTCACCATTACTTTACACCTACACTTAAAATTCACCATTGCTTTACAACTACACTTAAAATTCACCATTACTTTACACCTACACTTAAAATTCACCATTACTTTACACTACACTTAAAATTCACCATTACTTTACACCTACACTTAAAATTCACCATTACTTTACACCTACACTTAAAATTCTCTATTACTTTACATCTACACTTAAAATTCACCATTACTTTACACCTACACTTAAAATTTACCATTACAATTTACACTAGAACAGTAGAATTAAAGCTTATTCAGAGTTAGGACTTTGGCCTATACCCAGAAACATACCCTGATAACCCTGTTTACAATTACTTCATCTTAATTCACTATTACAAATTAATTACATTTAATTACTTTAATTAATTACTAACTAAACTTATTAACTAAATTTCTAATTATAATTTACGCATCGAACATTTTTTTTACTAATTGAAAAGATTACGCAAATAGAATAAATTTTTCGTAATTCTTAAATACTTTTAACATTGTTAATTAACATTGTCTCTCGTGTTACAATTTCGAAATACAACCCGGCGTCTAACGTAAAAGTGATCTCTCTTACGTTTCCATTCATTTCAATAATAAAAATGTGACTTCCAGATTTATATGAGAGCAAAAATTTGTTATCTAAACGCACGCACCAAATTATAGTGATGTTGAAATAAGGAAAATGATTCACCAATTATGATATTATGGTTTTTTAATTTATATTTTTTGATATAAAGCAAATTGTACCATGGTTTAAGCGACACTAAAAATTCACAGTATGAATTTACAGGCAGACGAGTGACATTATTGATGTTAAAGTTAAAACACACACACACACACACACACACATGAGAGCATCTCCGCATAAGCGAGGTACCGAGTTAAAAAAAAAATATATATATATAAACTACTTAACCAAAGTTAATTTAACTTAACCTAATCTTACAGTAGTGCCAACGATCCAAGAAGGGCGTGATTAGGGTTTCGAACACAAATGAGGGCTCGAAAGTTGTTTTCCGTTAAATCATTAAATAGTGAAGTACTTGCTAATTTGGCCTAACTTAATCTAACCAAACCTTGACTAACCTAACCTACTGTAACCTAACCCAATCAGAACCAACATATCTTTTTTCTAATAATAAAATTTTTTCTAAATTTACATATTTGATATATTTGTTAATGTTCCGAGGTACGAAAAGTATTACCTCACAAAAAATTATCCCACTACATGCATAAATTATCACATACACTCGACCTCATTTATACCTGTTGCCTACGCGCGCACACACACACACGCACAAACACAAAAAATAACAGTATATTTTATAAGCGTTTTCGAGTTCATATTGCAAAAACAGTCCATTGTGTTTTTGTATTTAGTCAATGCAAAATTTTTGCCTGAAAAGGTGTCAGGCTTCCCGACGACATATTCAGGTAAGAATGCTTTGATTAGACCACTTGCCACTAAATTACATCATTAAACGCGTTAATGCCAACATTGTGTAAATCTATTTGGACGTAATGCGTACCTTTATGTAATGTATTCTTTCTGAATAGACATTGTTTTGTATGTTTGTTTGTTTGTGTTTGTCTGTTTGGTTGGTTGAGTTTAAGAATGAATTTTTGGGAAGAAAAATTAATGGTCGCAGAAATATTTCGATGAAGCTACAACAGTGAGTGATGGGTTTATTGGAAGTACGAGCTTTCGGACCATTCATCAGGTCTTCATCAGGTACGATTTTTTTATTCCACCCGGTGAAGATTTTATAGAATAGGTCGAAGGATTGTACCCCCCCCCCCTAATAAATCTATTAATTATTGTGGTTTCATTACCTGACTTCAGTTTCTCGTAATTGGGGAAATTCGCATAAAGATCGTAGAAAAATTACAATCTCCATTATTAAAATTAGATTTTCAGAAATATCTTAAAATACTTATATACAGGGTGTCCCATAAGTCCTCACGAGTGTAACTCACTTTCATATTAGTCATTGCGTGTTATTCTACCTGCAACCAAAAAAGAGTCCCTAAACAAGACATCAATTCGAACATTTGTTTTAGTTCTAATGTACAGTGTTACCTTCGTAAATTTAACTTAAAATAAATTTTACTGTGAGACCGGACTTGTGGGACACCCTGTATATTCAGTCTTCGACAAATGCTGTCATGGAAAAATATGTTTAAATTAAAACTTTTGACGAAATTGAGGCTGAATATAGTTTTTGAAGTTTCTGAACAAAAGCTGGTTTTTTGAGTAGGTTCAGTAAAATCTAAAATTTCAAACAAAGACGTAATCTTTTGTCGAGACAAACTGAAGAACTCACAAAAAAACAGATAATTTACGATAATTTGCAACGTTTTAAGTGATAAAAACACACTGAGA
This sequence comes from Bathynomus jamesi, assembly GCA_023014485.1. NCBI lineage: Eukaryota > Metazoa > Arthropoda > Malacostraca > Isopoda > Cirolanidae > Bathynomus > Bathynomus jamesi. The sequence goes on from JAJOZX010001331.1 coordinate 607,364, forward strand.
CGAATTGACATGAACAAAAATTCCTTACATATGACGACAAGCAAAAACTCTAAAAACTAAAAAAAAAATTTAAATGGCGGAAGGTAATTCCAAATGTACAAGCACAAACAATTTATTCCGGAAATAAAAACCCACTCTAATAGACAGAGTTTATTTCCACAACAGTTTCGACGCCCACTGGCATCCTCCTCGGGTGTTTCTGTATCCACCCGAGGAGGATGGCAGTGGGCGTCGAAACTGTTGTGGAAATAAACTCTGTCTATTAGAGTTGGTTTTTATTTTCATATTTTGACCTTCACGTAGAAAAAAGTGAAGTTTTTTGAATTTATTCCGGGCTAACGCCATTTTCTCGATAAGTTACTTTCGGTAAGATTAAATTAGGTTAGGTAAGTATAAGTATAGGCTAGGTTAGGTTAAGTTAAATTAATTTTTTAGAGTGTTTATATCTTGCCCCGTTGACCAGATGGGTTTAGGCCCCAATTTATCAAATGTATGGATAGGTTCCAATAATCTCTGCAAAGCGACAATTGTAACTTTTAAAAAAAATCCAAAAGGGCTCATATATAAAAGTTGAAATATAGAATTTGCTGCGAATATTTATATAAAAGATAAAATAAAGATAAAATTAATTTAAAATATGATAACAACCTTATAAAAATAATATTTAATAGAAAAAATGACGAGTCGAAAGGCCTAATAAACCGTTCAAGAAAAAAATGGTACATCCTAAAAAAAGCGAACCTGACACGAGAGTGCAAAAGATATTGGATTCATTGAACATTAAAACCCTTTTCAAAATTTGCCAAAAGAGTCACGAATCTATTTTGGTGATGGATTTCCTCCACCTTTTTGCTTCAGGTTAAAAAAAAAATCCTGAAATTACTCAATGTTATGTACATTTTTGGAAAAATGTTCGAATAGAAAAATAGAATTTCTAAAAAGCATAAAAAAATACTAAATGGTAAGATCCTGTTTTTTTTTTTTTATGACAGTCATCAAATTTCAAAAACAAAACCCGATCATAACTGATTAATAATTTTGTAAGCCTTTTTTTTCTAATTCTATATCGTTAGACGAACTTTTTTCCCGAAACTGTACCAAGTTACGAGACCAAAGAGAGGAGAGGAGCGACTCTCTCTCTTCCTCCTACATGAAACATCATCATCAAAGGTTTAAAAAATTCTTTGCTCGCTGGCCTACTTCAAACATACTCTCTAGTTTCGATTCTCAAACAAGTAAAGCCTACATAAAATTTAAGACCGAAATCAAATAAAAATTGAACACCCAACAACAATTCAATTAACAATTAAATAATCACCCTTAATTCATGAATCAATTAATAATTTATTCCCACTCCACTCTGAGCATTGTCCATATTAACTAAAACCTTACTTTTGGTTCAATTAACCACTCGAAAGCAACAATAAATGACGGGCAAAAAGCAAAAGTCTGCTACATGTCCATATCCCTGCAACGGCATGTAGCAGAGTTTCCCTTTTTGTCCTTTAAATAATGAAAAGGTGTATCTCATTACCTTTTGGAATACTCATAAAAAGTCAGTTAAAAAAACAAGTTAAAATTAACACTTATATTTATTTGCATTGAAAAGACTGATATTGATCCTTACCTTTTTAGTGTGTTTTCCATGCTTTCCATGATCGTAACCTTTATGATCAGATTGATCTTCATATGCCTTTTTCCTTTGTGATGATGTTTGTGATCGTGACCTTTCTGGTGATTTTTTTCATCACCATAAACCTTATGTTGGTCTTCGTGATGCTTTTTATGATGGGCATGATGATGCGTTTTATGATGCCCTGTTTAATAATAATAATAATAATAATGATGTTTGGAATTGTTTAACCTCTTTCGTAACGACAAGGGTCATGTGACGGAGTGGACCTACAGCTTTACGTGGGCTTCGAACCATCTACGGGTCGCTATATCATTTAAATGCGGAAGACGGTCATCCATCAAACTACTGAACAGACCCACTGTCACTTGACATCGCTGATTTAACGGAACGCGGTGTTGCAACGTGGTTACAAGTTAGTTCTAGAGTAACAAGAAATAAACATTTTGGTACTACCTCACCTCAACACGGATACTTTCCCTGTTTTTATCACTAATACGAAACTACTCTTAAATCTTTACCTTCAGCTGGAGTCAGGTCGTGAGAAGCGACATCCGCTACTTGTTGGCTCTCCGCATAGCTTAAACCACCATCGGAAATCCACTTTCCGAGTGGTAGCAAGCTCTCCTCGCCTTTATCGGCAAAGCAAACACTTAAATATGCCAAGGCTGTCACCAGAACCAACACTAAACGCGGTAACTGAAAACTAAAACGTTTTTAACGCGAGTAAAAGGGGGGGGGGGAATATATTTCATTTTTTGTCGCTTAAAAATTAAATTTTAACATTGATTACAAATTTATCATCGTATGTAACAAAATAAACTCACTCAATTTTTAAAATAAGTTCAGCACTGTAAAATTTAAAATATATATATATATTTATTGCATGAGACCTACCTTGCTCTTTTTCGACATGTTTTCAAATGTTAAACAAAGAGCGATTGTTATAAGAAGCCTCGTTCGTGAACCACTGGTGCTTGCAAGACGCAAAGAGTCTCTTTTTATATGAGAGGAGCCATATTCTGAAAGCTTTTTACATTGAGCTGCCAACGTTTACGATATTTTAATCGTAGACTTATTTCTCATTTAAGGTAATAAAATGTTCGTATTAGACAACACCTTTTTTAGTATCACACTTTTAATTCTCACGTATATCTCTCTATATATATATATATATATATATCTCTCTCTCTCTATTCCATTCGACTCTCCATCAGCATTATGTCTCATCACGTTACCGGAAGTTTAAAATTTAAAATTCAATATAGTATGGCGGAAAGCAAATGACCTAAAATTGTACAATTAAAAATTTTTTATGGTCATATTTACATATACAGTATTGACCAATATCTTGTGCACACACATTCCACCCGAAATGTCTTATGATAATTATTAACCTATTATTATTATTATTATTATTATTATTATTATTATTTTGAGAGCCAAAGCATTTGTTTTGAGTGGCCTTTATTTTGCGTCATTGTTTGCCAAAAAAAAAAAAAATTTGATTGTTTGTGATCTAAAAAAAAATGGGTTTTTTGATATTAATTGCCAGACTTTACTTATGATTTTTATTTCTTTTTAATTACTAAATAATTGTTCATAAAAAAATTTAAATTTAATTTATTAATAAATTTATTGCTCAGCAAAAGTACAATATAAAAAAAAATTTAAAACAACTATATTAATTTTATCAAATGTATTTCAAATACAACCAAAAAGATACAACATTGTCTTATATATATATATATATATATATATATATATATATATATATATATAGTATACTATATATCTTTCAACCTTTTAGGTGTTCCGTACGATGATTCCTCATTTCACGAAGGTCTTATATACAATATGTATATATATACACACACACTCATATATATATATATATATGTATGTATATAAATAAACCTGCGTCGGTTTCTCTTCACAGGAAGGTCAAGCTGGTGGCCCCACCTCTAGGCCTGACCCGATGAAGGAGCGAATTACTTTCTTGCGATCTTCATTCCACATAGCCAGGTACACCCGACTCATTTGGCACCGTCCTGAGCCAGGCATTTAGTCTTCTTTTGAAGATTTCAACTTTGACCATGTGTTGTTCATGAGGTCGTTTGGAGCTGCTTAAAAAGTCTTGACCTCCTGACAACCAAGCTAGTTTCCTTCAGTGTTGAGGGTGTCCATTGTCGGGCCTTTAGTTTGAGAAAAACTACACATTCTACCTTTCCTATTTTCCAGCGTTGTTTGGATGTTAATTGGGTTTAGTTTGAGGTTAGGTACCAGTTTTTCGAGCATTTCCATATGTAGATTGTGGTGTATCTCTTTCTTCTTCTTTCCAGCGAATACAGATTTCATTTTCGTAGTCTTTCCCAGTAGTTGAGTTCTTTGCAGCCATCAATCTTGCCTGTGAAATTTCTCTGGATTTCTTTTAGTTTATTAATTTTCTTTTTTTGTATGGGGTCGTCAAGCCTGAGCAGTATTCAAGTTTTGGTATGATCAGTGTTTTCAGCAGAGGAATCATTACCTTCTCGTCCCTTCTTCTGAAAGTTCTCAGTAGCTGTCCCTAACTCTTTTTGCTTTGTTTATCGCCATCTGATTTTGTTTCAAATTTTGCATCATCGGTCATTATTACCCCTAAATCTTTTGCTTTTGCGCTTCTCTGAATTTCCTGTCTATGTGGGGCATAGTATGTTGTCTAAGTGCTTCATTTCTTCCATATCTCAAGAGCTGATATTTCTTGTTATTAAAATTCATGTTATTGTCTTCTGACCATTTGTATATTTTGTTTGTGTCCCTCTGTAGGACTTCCACCTCTTCTGTATTGCCGATTTTTCTACTGATCTTTGTGTCGTCAGCAAAGGATATTACTATACCTTTGTTGTCTACTTCACTGTCTATGTCTGTCAGAATGATAATGAATATGAATGCGGCTAATAGTGATCCTTGTGGAACTGAGCTGCGTACTTCCATTTCTGATGATGATATATCTTGGATTTTTACTGCTTGCTGCTGTTTCCTGAGGAAGTTGTAAATCCATTTGCCCACTTTGCCTGTTATTCCCATGTGTTTCATTTCATGTGCTATTATTTCATGATCACACTTATTAAATGATACATCAAAATCAGTGTATCATTGGAACAATCGTAGTTATCATTGCTCTCAGGTGTGTCTATGATATTGCTATAGTGCTCTCTTAGTCGTGATAGGCTCGATCTTCCTGATCGGAATCCGTGCTGGTTCTCATTGAATCTTTCCTGTTTCTCCAAAAAGTTATATATTTTCTCCCCGACTCTTCTTTTAGATATTTTGGCGCAGTGATGTCCGTGATACCGGTCTATAGTTCTTTGCTTGAGACTTATCCCCCCTTTATATATAGGAACAAGGTTCGCTGTTTTTAATATGCTCGATATTTCCCCCGTGTCCAGGGATCTTCTCCATGTCCAATAAAGGGGTGTAGCTATTTCGTCCTTACACTTTTCAATCAGCAAGGTATTCCATTTGTCCAGGCCTGCAGCATGTAATTTCATTTGTCCAATAGCTTTCGCTACATCTTCTGCGGTAAATTCAAAATCAGTTATACATTCTTCACTTAATTCCTTTTTAAAAAAGGTATTTTTGTCAGGTACTACTTTGTCTTTATTTGGGGTACTAAAAGTTGATTCATATTGAGCCCTCAATATTTTAGATAGTTCTTTAAAATCACTGGTTAGCTCACTATTTTCTTCCCTTATAGGTGCGATAGTGGTCCGCGTTTTTGTTTTTGTTTTCGCGAAGCTATAGAAGTATTTAGGGTTATCTTTTATTGTTTTCACCGCATCTTCTTCTCTCTTTGAATAACTCTTAATTAGGACTTGTATTTCCCTGTCTACACTTTCCAGTTTTACTTGTATCACGTTTTTGGTGTTGTTATCTATGCAATTAATTAACTTCGTGGCTACTCTCCTTCTCTTACGGAATAGTATTCGTTTTTGCCTCTCGAAATAGTTCCTCTTTCCTTTTGACTGTACTTTCGGAACATATTTTTCTAAAATTTCCAGCGTCTTCTTTTCCAAGATTAGTCCTATTTTTTCTGTTGTTTTATCCTCTAAGACTGTTTCCAATCTGTGCCATATGGGATCTGATTTCTTTCTAATTTATAGTCATAGAGTTTAGATTAAAAATCACAAATTTGCTTCTTTATTCAGTATGAGTACTTTCTTTAGTGTTCTCACCATATTAGTGGATACCTCGATAATGTTGTCGTCTGAGATATTTGTTGGTTTATTTTTATATCATTGATTAAGTTGGTGTTATTCGTAAATACCAGAGCCAAGCAGTTATTTTTTCTGATGTTATCTGTTATCTCCTGTGTTAACATAAATTCATTCGTTAAAGCTATCAACATTTTTGCTTGCTCCTGGTCTTCTCTTGTGCCCTCCCTCCTATACATTTCTTCCCATTCTTTTGTATTTTATAAATGGGGAATTAAAATCACTGCGAAGTATTATATTCGGGGATGGGGTGTTTAAGGACATCTTGGTAATGGATCGACTCAGAGGTTCTCAGCTATGTCGACTGTATGTGCTGAATGAAGCTTAGTAGCTGTATTGTGTCTGCGATCTCGAGAAAATTTGTTCCTTGGTTTGTATTCATAGTTTTCTTGCCGTTTTTTTCTATTGTCCCTTGAGTTTGTTGGGAGGTGATGATAGTAGCATTTCTTATCATATTTGCAGACCCCCTGCCTTGCATAGCACTTGCAAATTGTATAATAATAAAATTTGCAGCTGTCGCCAAATTTACATTGACCGTTATTATAATAGAAATTACACATGGTGGGTACTCATATATAAGAGTACATTCTCCTTCCTTATATCTGCAAAATTCCTTTGCATAGTACATATGCATACAATTCTTTCCACATAGCCATTCGGGGCCTTTGTTTTTGTTCTTTGATTCATTTCCTTTTTCGGAGATAACCTCAGTCTATTATTGTGATTTCCCACTTGTTTTTCGCTGTTTACTCTATTCACTCTGGTATTTTCCAACTGATCTACGTGTGTTTCTTTCAGTGATTTTGTTGCAATAATTTTTTCGGCCCCTTCGTGTATCGGTATTCCGACATGTGACATGTTTGTATCTGCATCGCTTTTCTTCGTCTCCTTTCCTATTTTTTTCTGATCATTATTTATATTCTCTCATTTCGCTGCTTCTTTAGTATCTTTTTTGTTCCGTTATACATCTCTCACAGAAATATTTTACTCCATTTAGTTGTTTGGTACTTGCTATAAGAGTGATGTTTTCATTTTTCCAATTCAGGCAGTTAAAATCAACGAAGAATTGACAAAGATTACATCTAACTGCCTTCGATTCATCGGTTGCGTTGTTGCAAACCTTGCAAAATTGTAGAAATAGGTTGCCCATTTCCGTACTATTTATAAAATATTTTATAAAGATTGGTGAGAGAAAAATTTGCTCAAGAAAGAGATAATGAGGTGAGGGGGTTTTGACTATAGTGGTGAGGATGAGGAAGCGTGGTCTCCGTCACTCCGGGGGATGGCGAATGTCATGCGTTTTGTATGTCCACTGACTGGTGCTCGTGAGAGTGGCAGCGTGGGATATCGGGGATAGCTATAGAAATTTTGGGGAAAAACAAACTGCCATGTTTCAATCGTATGAATGGGCACCTATGTTATTGTTATTTTAGATGGAACTAATCGAGTAAGAATAATTTGCTTTGTTTTACTTTTTATGATATATGTTGTACTTTCACCACTTTAGAAAATATCACTTTGAGTGCACTAGATATTCACACAGGTACTAGCACTTATCAAATGATAATTTACTGCTAGATTTTCACTCCTAATTAGTTTTTATACGGACTTCGCTCGGAATACGTGTTACCGCTACAGAGGGCAGAAGGACTATAGATAGATAGATAGATAGATTTAAAAAAGGAGTACGAAATTATATGTAGTAGCATTAAGTATATTGGTTTTAGTGTAAAGATATATGACATCGATTGGAATAATTATACTATACATCTACATCAGACTTGAACTAACTCTATCTAACCTAAACTAGCGTAATCTAACAAAAGCTAACATGACCTGATCTAAGCTAACTTAATTTACCCGGGCCTAAAGTATATAGGCAAGGTAACGATAGCCTATGTTGTGGGTCAGTTTGGGTAAACGACCCATACAGCGATATAGGATGTTTGAAAGACTGACCTGCGTGGCATTGATCGAGAGATGTTTTCATTCTAGCTGTTTACTGCGCATCCATTCTTGAAAATCTTCTGTCCTCGTTGTTCCAGTAATGTTCTCCATGGTGTTCCAATAGCAACCTACAATATACTACCAATATACTTTCACCCCCAAAGAGACAAAAGGGGTTGTAAGAGGGTTCTTCCATGAACACCTAGAACCCCTGATTGTGAACCTCACTGAATACGTATGAGAAAACCTAATCTACAGATGCAAATTGAAGACCTCTTCACACACTCTCACATTTTTATAAGCTTTAACTTTTAAGGGAAACTCTAACCGAACTGCGGCTAAATCTTGACCATTCTATCGTGTGAAAACTCACTGTCTTTATGCTAATGTGTGTTCTATCCCTTCACGAGGATCGTAAAAAAAGCTACTCTACATTAACTGACGTACATTTTACTTCATCGGACCTACAGCATACCCATTTCTTGGGCTACGTCGTGACCACGTCGCAACACCACTTCCCGTTAGATCAGCGAGGTAAGCGACGTTGGGTCTGATCAGTAGTTGGGTGGATGACCTTCCTCTGCGTTCAGGTAATGTAGTGACCCTTAGATGGTTCGGGTCCCCAGTAAAGTTTTAGGTCCCGTCCGTCACATCATCTTTGTTGTTACGGGGGGGGGGGCTAAACAATCCCAATTATTATTATTATTATTATTATTATCATGATACTCATTTTGTCACAGGATATTATATCGACATTCTATAAACCTAATTTAACCTAACCTAATTTTAACCTAATCTAACCTGCGGGATACGTTGTAGCCAATGTCGTAATATCGTCTTCCGTCGATTAACGAAGTTAAGCGGAATTGGATCTGGGTAGTAGTTGGATGGGAGACCGTCCTCTGCGTCCTGATTTTGAAGCGACGCGTGGTTTGGATCTTACGAAAAGCTGTAGGTCCCTTCCATCATATGACCGTAGATATTGCAAAGGATATTAAGCAAACCCATCAAATAATAATAGGCCTAACCTACTCTACCCTAACCTAATCTGATTTAACTAAGCCTAACCTAATCTAACCTAATTAAGCCTAACCTAGCCTATACTAATCTAACCTAACATAACCTAACTAAGCTAAACCTAACTACCTTGAGTTAGGTTTAGCTTAGGTTTAGCTTAGCAAACACTTTTTATAACGTTGCTGTTAAATGTGAGGGTACGAAAAGGACGAACCCACCTTTCTCAGGAATCTGAATTAGCGGAAGGACTGCTTAAAAATTTGAAGACCTGAAAAAAATACTGGTTATTTAAATGATTTTGTTCTGGTTATCAAAATGTCCACGCAAATTTTTGAAGTTATAAAAGGAATATACTCTTGAAAGTTTAAATTTTGATAGATGACTTACAAAATCTTTTTAATTAAACTTTAAAATTCCATATTAAGCAAGTTTTTTAAATGCAGGAAGGAGAGGCCAAAGGCGAGTGCCCGCAAAAGTGCCACCTCTCCCCCCCCCCAACACACACCAAAGAAAAAGAAGGAAATAACCAAAATCAAGGTCCATAGTTTATGAGATACCATAACTTGCATGAGCAGAATTTGATACTCTTATTACTACGAACATCAAAGTAGTTTTTAATCTCTGAAGATGGTACAGCTTTGAAAATAGCTGCGTTTTATCCTTCCTCTCTCGCATTTACAAAGTGGAGAACTATCTACTTAGTAAGAAAATTTAAAACTTTGTAATGGAAAAAAAAAGAGTAAATCGTAGAAATTTCTGGTGTTTAAAGTAAAAGGAGAACATCTGAAGTAGACAAAAGGGAAAGCTAGCTATTTTATAAGGAACGGGTTAAAAGTATGTGTTCATTGAATTGTGTGACATGTTTTAACTCTACACATCTCAGAGATAGAGTAAATGAAAATAAATCAACCTTATTTGTCAAACTATGGCAACTGAACTTAACTGAGAAGATTGAGTTGGAACTACAGTTAACGAAATCATTTACGACAGCCAGATAATCTAACCTGAGGTACAAACTACAATATCAGTTTATGCAGAATCTAAAATGATCTGAATTATAAGTTTAATATTATATCTCTGTAGAAATTCTTTGGACTTCGCTGAAACACCTAAAGAATCACTTACGAAAATAAAGGCAATATATAACAATTTAGTTCTCTCATTCCACTTTATTAAAAAACAATATCGAAAAACTTTCTTATTTACAAATAAAATGGAAATAAAAAATTAAAAAAATAAAAATTAAAAATTAAAAATTAAAAATTCAAATAAATATTTCGTCTTGCGATAACAAAGGGAGTTTATGGAGGATGACATTTAGTGGTGATAGTTATGATGGTCGTGATAATGATCGTGATGACCGTCATGATAACCGTGATGGCCGTGATGACCATGATGATCATGATGATCGTGGTGACCATGATGGTCGTGATGATCATGATGATGGTGTTTTCCGCCATGATGCTTGTCGTGATGGTCATGGTGACTATAGTCCTTATGATGGTCATGGTGATCTTTGTGACCATAGTGAGCTTTGTGGCCCTTGTGGAAGTCATGGTGACCTCCCTTCTTGAAGAATCCATTGTGCCCATGATGGTCATGGTGTTTTCCGCCCTGAAAAACAGAACATCTTTCTGTTATAAACCGCTTCACTTCAGTAAGATTGAAATTTCACAAAAGTCAAGAAATCAAATAGAAAAATATTTAAAGAATTTTACATGATGTTTTCCTCCGCTGTGATGTCCTCCTTTGTGTCCCTTGAAGTGCTTGTGGAAGTGATCATGATGATCATGGTACTTTTTGTGGTGACCATCATCGTGGAACTTTTTATGGTGACCATGCTCTTCCTTGTGGTACAAATTCTTAAAGCCCTATAAATATAATTGGATTTAAGTAAATTTCAACATCATTATGGCACCTAAAGTTGAGAAATTCCAGTTTCAGATGATGTGAACGAAATTCATAAAATATGGCTGCCATACTAAATAGTTTAGGAACTATTTTACTTTTGAGGGTAAACCTATTTGATGACTTGTGAAGAAAATTTGATTTATCCGTACTTTATGATGATGTCCGTTGTGGTGATGTCCTTTGTGTCCATGTTTGTGGCCCTTGTGACCTTTGTAACCTTTGTGATGATCACTATGATGATGGTCGTTATGGTGGTGACCCTTGTAGTGTTTTCCATGTATATCATGGAAACCCTGAAACCAAATTTTAAAAGTTAACTCGAAATTGTAAGAAAATAAACCTCATTAGAGATGTTAATTAACCCATTAACATCCATTATCCCTTTTTGGGACACATTTTAACAATACAATTTAGGTTAGAACTTAAAAGTGAAATTTTTAAATATTATTTTTTAATTTTTATTTTGTAATTTAAAAATTTTCCGTATCAGATCATTATTTCGTGTTTATTTAAAGTCTCCGAAGCTGAATATATCAAGAAAGATCAGCAAATAAAAAAAGAGAAATAGTGTTGGTCCACAATGGGTTGATTAATGAAATAAACGCAAATATTGGTTAAGAGATAGTTTCAAAATTAGTTAAAAGCTATTTTAATATCTTATAATGCTTTCATATGAAGTAAATAACAGGTCTTACTTAAAAATACGTACCTAGCACGTGGTAGGACTTTTCCAATCATAAAAATAAACACGTACTTAAAGTTTCATAACTGTGAAGTTGCTTTTACACTTACTCAAATTCATATTTACATTAATGGAGGATGGAATTATGACTTTCCTTTTTCAGGAGAAGGAATGAAGCTTGGTTGTTTCTGAGTTATTAACGAAATTATTATTATAGTGAGTTTGTAACCTTGGTTAACCTTGGTTTTGCTTCTGCTCCGAATTGTTCATTCTGACGAAGGTCAAGCTTGTCACTGCATCTTAGTACGGTATCTTAGTACCTTCATACTGTGCTCTACACTTTTTTAGAACATTTTTTTTTATATATATCGTCATTTTGTCCTTCAGATTCGTTACTGTACACTTATTATTTTACACAATATTATAATTTCTTACAAACGTGAGTCTTTTGTATTATTGTCCTATCGTCATCTCAGAGCTTTGAAGGCTGAAATTTTAGTACATGAAAATCTACTGCTATATGAATGGTTATTTCATATGTAAATAACTGCTTAAAAAAAATTAAAACGTCATTTGGAATAAAATCCAAGGAAAAAAAAAATATATATATACACACACACACAATCTTTTGACATTCTTTTGAATTTTAGACTCCCGTTTTCTTTAATATCAAAGAAAACGGAATTGTAACAATGAATGCAAAGAATGGCAAATTTTTTTTTCTTTCTCAGTGTTATGAAGGATTTATCCATTGATTTATAATGAATAAACCCTTCGAGGTTGCTTTTCTGGAGTAATTTTAGTTGTTTCGTTAATGTGTCTTAGTTTTAGGCTTTTTTGATGCCGTATTTGTTTATGTAACACGAATGATCTCATGTTATTGGCGAATGATACTGCGATGACTTCCTACCTTTTTGAAGTGCTTATCGAAGTCTCCATGATGGTGATGCTTGTGTCCGTGTTTATCATGGAAACCTTCATCTCCTTTGTGACCATGTTTATGATGGTGGCCCGCTTTGTGATGGTTATGATGACCATAATGTTTTTTATGACCATGATGATCATGATAGTGGTGGTGTCCTATTAAAAATAAAAAAAAATTATATTTCCATGACAAAACATGTTTCTTCGCATTCATTAGTAATATTAAGATTGTTGGAATTCCATACCTTCTGAGGGTGTCAAGTCGTGAGAAACGACAACCGCTACTTGTTGGCTCTCTGCATAGCTTAGATCGTTGCCGGAAATTCTTTCTCCGATTGCGAATGAACTCTCATCGCTTTTACGAGCGATGGAAACGTTCAGATAGGCTAACGCTGCCACCAAAACCAACACTAAACGCGGTAACTGTAAAAATACAGTCCAAATAAACAACATGGAAATTACAGGCTTAAAAATTAATATATGTCTCGAGAATCTGCATCTTCGAATCAAAAGTGAAAAAAAAAATCAACATGTGTACAAGACCCTTATTAGTTAAATTATAATTGTATTTATTAATTATTAATTAATGAATTTGTAATTGTAATTTGTAATAATAGAAATTAATTTATAATTGATATTATATTATCACTTACTGTTTACAATTACTTTTAATTTTTATTACTTCTAAAATTATATTAATTTTCATTCGTAATGACTGAAATTGATCAAAAGCAATTTCGATAAATTTGATATTAATTTACCAAATTTTTTTTTAAAGCTTTTTTTTTATTTTCCATTTTTTCTATTTATTTTCTTATTTTCTATTTTAAAAACTAAAATAAATCACAGAAAGATTTGTCTGTAAACTCTTCTTACGCTTCCCAACGCCACCTTCAGATAAATATGTTTGGATCAAATTACTAACAACTAAACACAAAATCCAACGTGAATACCAATATGCCGTAAATCTCTAATGGATATGACGCTTCGCTTGAATTATTGAATATTGCAGACATTACGTAATGCCGTCTTTCCCTGAATAAAGATTCATTCGTTCATTCTTTCGAAACAGTACAAAAACTCTTTTTTTTAAAACTCACCTTGGTCATCCCTCGCAAGTTTCCGTACAAAACTCGAGAAAGATCCTTCTTCTAAAGACCGATGATCGGCTACTGATACTCTGATGAAAAAAATCAGCTTATTTACCTAAAAATTCGTATTTGAAAGCTTTATGCCAGGCAATAACAGTCATTTTTAATCATTTTTCCAGGTTCCATTGACTAAATTCGAGAGCTTCGGTAACTGGTGGGGCCCAAATAGATATAAATTATAGTTTTAGAAAATATAGAATAATCGCATTTTTAAAATCATAAAAAAAATTTCATCATAATTTAAAAAAAAAAAAAAAAAAAAAAAATCAAGCGTGAAACATTTTTTAAAATAATTTTTAATACCAATCATTTAAGTGAAATTATTACCAATATTTTTTCTTTTTAATTGAACCAATACAACACAAATGAAATGCAATACCTTTATTTAAAAAGGTACCGTACATAGTCTTTTTTATTATTATTACTGAAAAAGTATATCAGAATTGTCAGGGTGATCAAAACACGGTGTTCCTAAAATGAATGTGCAATAAATTATTTTGAAGTATACATTTTTGAATTACCCTGTATATTCTTAATAATCTATTTATTTCAGTGTTAGATATTAGTATGTACAGTACTTTAGTACGGGTGAAAATTTGTAATATCATTGAAGTTCAATCACTGATATATATATATATATATATATATATATATATATATATCTATATTATATATATATATATATATATATATATATATATATATATATATATATATATATTATATATATTATATATATGAAGGGGCAAGAATATAATGGCTGCATTGCTAAGAATACTCATTATTCTAAAGCTGGAATATTGCTCAGTCTTAATGTCCCCATATATAAAAGATAAGAAATTACTAAATTATAGAAGGGCTTCACAGAAACATTACAGCCAAGATCAGTGGATGCAAAGACCTAATTACTGAGAAGGATTACAAAAATGAGATCTATATTCGCTCGAAAGAAGAAGAAGAAGAAGGGAGGTATACCATAATTTATACATGGAAAATAATATATGTACAGGGTGGGCCGTAAGTTTCCATACATAGGAAAATTTAAATACGTGCGTCGGTATTTGGATCAGCAGTTTCCGGATGCTTGGATTGGTCGGCGTGGTCCTGTGGAGTGGCCTCCCAGATCCCCAGATCTCACCCCCCTTGATTTCTATCTTTGGGGGCACTTGAAGGCCATGGTGTATCAGGAAAAGATACGAGACATAAATCATCTAAAGGAACGTATCACCAACGCCATTACAAGCATAACGTCAACTGTGCTAATGCGTGTTCATCAACAGTGGGGAACACTTATTGAAATGTGTTTTCAAAACAATGGCAACCATGTAGAGCATATTATATAAATAAAAATGGTTGTCCATAAAAAATGTTTATTTTTCCTATGTATGGAAACTTACGGCCCACCCTAGAAACTGGTTCCCAGTCTTACAACTGAACCCTACAACCATTTAAACAACACTGGAAAATAGGAAAGGCAGAATATGTAATGTTCCCAAACTAAAAGCTAGACAAAGAAGATTCTCAACGCTGAAGGAATTAGCTTTGTTGCCAGAGGGCCAAGGATATTTAACTATTTCAAATGAAGACTAAACACCACCTGGCTCAGGAGAATCAAAAAAAGAACGGGTGTGCCTGGCTATGTGAGATGGAGAGGTCAAGAAAGCAACTTTATCCTTCAATAGCCAATTCTAGTGGTAGAGCGACGAGTCTGAGCTCAGTGCGTTGAGTGATTGACGAGCGAAATTCCTAATAGGTTACCCAGTGTGTGTATGTATATATGTATATACAGTATAATATATATAATATATATATATATATATGTGTGTAAAGAAGGTCAAGCTGGTGGCCCCGCCTCTTGGCCTGGCTTGGTGGAGGAGCGAGTTGCTCTCTTGCGCTCTCCACCGCACATAGCCAGGTACACCCGGCTCATCTGGTGCCGCCTTGAGCCAGGCATCCAGTCTTCTCTTGAAGACTTGAACTTTGACCCCCGTAACGTTTCTGAGGTCCTTTGGAAGCTGGTTAAAAAGTCTTGGCCCCCTGACATCCAAGCTATTTTCCTTCAGTGTTGAGGAGGTCCCTTTGGACCTTTAATTTGTGGACACTACACATTCTGCCTTTCCTATTTTCCAGCGTTGTTTGGATGGTAATTGGGTTTAGTTTGAGGTTTGGTACCAGTTTTTCGATCATTTTTGTATGTAGATTATGGTGTACCTCTCTCTTCTTCTTTCCAGGGAGTATAGATTTAGTTTGCGTAGTCTTTCCCAGTAGTTGAGTTCTTTGCAGCCATCAATCTTGGCTGTGAAATAGCTTTGCGTTTCTTCTAATTTATTAGTTTCTTCCTTTTTATATGGGGACGTCAAAACTGAGCAGTATTCAAGTTTTGGTATAATCAGTGTTTTTACCAGGGGAATCATTACTGTCCTGTCCCTGCTCTTGAACGTTCTTCGTACCTGTCCCGCGACTCTTTTTGCTTTATTTATCGCTATCTGATTTTGTGTCTCAAATTTGGCATCATCGGTCATTATTGCCCACAAGTCGACCACTTTCGTGCTTCTCTGAATTTCCTGTCTATCTGGAGCATGATATGTAGTTTAAGTTCTCCATTTCTACCATATCTCAAGAGCTGAAATTTCTCGGTGTTAAAAGTCATATTGTTGTCTTCTGACCATTTGTATATTTTGTTCGTGTCCCTCTGCAAGGCCTCCATTTCATTTGCATTGCTGATTTTTCTGCTGATCTTTGTATCGTCCGCAAAGGATGTTACTATACTGTTACTGTTTACTTCACTGTGGGGCCAGCACTATACCTTGTGGTACTAAGCTGCATACTTCTGATTCTGTTGATGATACACCTTGAATTTTGACGACCTGTAGACGTTCTCTGAGGAAGTTGTAGATCCATTTTCCCAATTTGCCTGTTATTCCCACATGTTTCATTTTATGTGATATTATACCATGATCGCATTTGTCGAAAGCTTTAGCAAAATCCGTGTATATGACATCATAGATTTTATTGCCTTCAAGTGCATTTAAGATATTGTTATAGTACTCTATAAGTTGTGATAGGCATGATCTTCCTGCTCGGAATCTGTGCTGATTTTCGTTGAATCTTTCCAGTGTCTCCAAGAAGTCATAGATTTTTTTTCTGACTATTCTTTCAAATATTTTGGTGAGGTGGGACGTCAATGACATTGGTCTATAGTTTTTTGCTTGAAATCTACCCCCTTCCTTTATATATAAGGACAATGTTCGCTCTTTTGAAGATGCTCCGTATTTCCCCAGTGTCTAGGGATCTTCGCCATATCCAGTATAAGGGTGTAGCTATTTAACTTTTACAGTTTTTAATCAATAATGCGTTCCAATTGAGGGGTCCCGCGTCTTAAGGTACCTAAGCGCCAAAATTAAAATTCGCCAGAAATCGCCTCCAAAGTATTACACCTCCATAGAGGTGAAAAAAAGCAGTTCGCTTCATAAGGTTTTTAACCATACTTCTAGTGTCGTAAGGTCATTATAACCCAAACCACGCGATAGAGGAAGGGTGAAAATAGTGATATCCATCAAAAACACGTTTTCGTCTGTGGTGGCGCTTAGGTACCTTAAGAGGCGCGACCCCTCAAGTGTCCGGACCTGCAACTGAATGTGATTTCATTTGTCATATAGCTCTCGCTACATCTTCTGGAGTAAAATCAAAGTCTGTTATACATTCTCCTTGCAATTTCTCTTCGAAGAATATATATATATATATACACACACACAGGGTGTTTCAGGAGGAAAGCTCAATACTTCGGGAGGTGATAGTATCGGTCATTGTGAGGAAAAAAAGTTCATACAGTATGAACATGTGTCTAATTCTGAATGGTTACGGAGATAGAGCTGTTTGAATCTGATGCGCGCGCAGCTCTTCCTCCCCCTTCCCTCCCCTATATCCTTGAACCATGTAAGCTGTAATGTAAGCATGTAACATAAGCCAATCGACAGCTGACTGTTGTGAGTGACATTGTTTGGTGTTTGAAGCAGTGTTAAGAATGCCACACACCTTCACACATGCCGAATATGCAGATATGGTTGTCTACGGGTTTTGAGATGGAAGTGCAACAGCTACTGTTGCAGAATACCGTCGGCGGTTTTCGAACCGCAGAATTCCGGATCGAAGAGTGTTTATCAGAATTTTCAACACATTGCGTGAGATTGGTACACTTCCCAGCGCTTATGTTTCATCTGAACGTGAAGGTCAACAAGATGTGGATGAAGTGGAAAACATTCTTCAGTTGGTAGAGCGTAGTCCTACTACTAGCTCACGAAGAATTTCTACACGTCTCGGTGTACCACATACAAGAGTATGGCGAACATTACGTGAGGAAGGCTTGCATCCATATCATGTACAGCGTGTACAACACCTTCAACCAGGAGACGCTGCCATGCAACTGGAATTTTGTCATTGGGTAAATGCTAATCGTCGATTGCTTCGATTAATACTGTTCACCGATGAAGCTATTTTCACCCGTGACGGTATCAACAACACTCGTAAGTCTCATCTATGGTTGGTCAGACGAAAATCCAAATGCCACTGTGGAAACAAATTTTCAACATCGCTTCTCTGCCAATGTGTGGTGCGGTATCATCGATGATCAGCTGATTGGCCCTGTTACTTTAGAGAATCGTCTTACAGGACAAAGTTACCTAGAATTTCTGCAAAATGAATTGCCAGGACTATTGGAGGATGTTCCTTTGGCTACAAGCGCTGGTATGTAAAGGGTGTCAGGAAATGATTGCCCCCCCCCCCTGTACAGAAGAAACTGAAAGGAATAGAAAAAACAGACAAAACCACGCGAAAGAGCGTTTAATTTTGAATAAAAAAACACTTGTTTTAATATCGGGTGTTGCCCCCATTTGCAGCTCTGACGGCCATTAATCGACGGGGGTATGATCCCAGAAGTGTCTCAAAGAGATCGGTATCATGACTCATTTCTTCAAGGACTTCGTTGATCTTTGCAGTCATAATTTCTGTTGAATACCGATTCTGAATGGGTTGTTCCAGCATTAAGGACTCCACCCGATCCTTCATGATGGATCCGACATGTTCACAGACATTAAGAGCGGGAGAATTGCCAGGCCATTCATTATTTTCGAAAAAATCAATGTTATTGTCCTTAAGCAGTTGTTGAGTCGCAAGTGCTTTCATACAGGGGGCTTTGTCGTGAAGAAAGGTTGCCTGTTCAACATCCAAAACACACTCGGGGTCTTTCAAAAACGGAATTACATGTTGGGCTAAAATTACATTTCAAAAATAAGGCCCATCCCAACTGGTTCCTCTTGGTTTGATAACCCAGATGAGCTTCCGAATAGAGAACATAATGAAAACACCCACACATGCTGGATTTTTTACTATTTCTCGATACTTCTGGTCGTCTGGGACTTCATCAGGAGTTGTTGCCCAAACCCGATCATTCTGAAAATTTGGTTTTCTGGAGACATAAACGAAGAATTCATCGCTGACAACCAAGTGAAGGAAATCGTCTTCCGTCCATTCCTCAAGATAATCACAAAACCATAGCCGATCTTCAATATTAAGATCACTCTTCCGTGGCTTAGCTATTTCATGCCAAGCACTCAAGCCTTGTCGAACTCGAAATTGATGCACAAGTTGCCGATTGACTATCTTACCACGACGGATAAGTATCTCTTTCGCTACCTCAGAGCAGCTCTTCTTTCGGCGCCGTGATGCAGCAAGCACAATGTCTTTCGATTCTTGAGATAATTTCTCCGGTCTTCCTCCTCGAAATTCTGTTTCACAATCTTCAGGATTCTTATTCCAATTCCTTTTGACAAAGTCTTCTGATCTTTTTAATCTCTCAGCCACCCAGTGTCGAGTTATGAAAGTTGCACCAGCTTCCTTTGCTTCACGAAATGTGACAGCTCGAATGCGGTCAAGAACTCGCTTTTTCTCTGAATCGTTCAAAATAGATGATGCCATGGTTTCTGTGGGGAAAAAAATGGTAAGAATTAAAATCACAGGAATATAATATAATGGTTTTTATTCAGATTTTAACGCTCTTCCAAGTGGTCTCGCCGGTTTTTATCTATCTCTTCTAGTTTTTGCTTTACAGGGGGGGGGGGGCAATCATTTCCTGACACCCCGTACTTTCAGCATGACGGAGCTCCTCCACATTCTACCCGTCTGGTAATGCAATACCTAAATCAAACTTTCCCTGGTCGATGGATCGGCCGCGGTGGTCCCATTCAATGGCCACCAAGGTCTCCAGACCTCTCTCCGTTAGATTATTGTTTGTGGGGGGTGGATGAAAAGTCAAGTTTACAAAAGAAAGGTGGATACACGAGACGAATTGCTCGCGCGCATTTTTGATGCTGCTGCCCGCATAAAGGAACGTCAAGATCAACTCAGGCGAACAACACCCGATCTTCGCACACGAGTTGCAAAGTGCATTGAGGTTGACGGTGGGATTTTCGAAAACGTATTGTAAACTGTAACAAATTTGTCATTTCTGTATCTGATACCATTCAAAATGCCAATTTTTAAACATTAAATGTTAGAAACAGTAATTGGTTTCTCTTTCTTGATTACCATTAACAATGCTTTTGTATTTGTAGATTCAAACAGC
>JAJOZX010001331.1:632500-690000 GCA_023014485.1 Bathynomus jamesi
TACTTTTTGTGATCATCGCGTTCATGCTTGTCATACACATTTTTAAAGCCCTATAAAAGCAAAGGAATTTAATAAAAATAAACCTCCTTATGGAAACTTCTGACAAAATGCTAAAACGAGTAAAACTTTATGATTACATTGAATTTTTTACCTTATGATAGTTTCCTTTGTTGCGATGTCCTTTGTGTTCGTGTTTGTGGCCCTTGTGTCCTTTATGGCCTTTATGATGATCATTGTGATGATGTTTTTTATGGTGATGGTCCTTGTAATGTTTTCCATGTTTATCATGAAAATCCTTTAAACGTTTTTAAAAGATAACATTAAGATTAAAAGTTTTAAAAATGGGAATTTAAATTAATTTTAGAATAATGTATCAATGTTTAAGGGTGAATAAAGTGTTCGGTGATAAAGAAAAACACTTAAAATTGATGTGGTTCACCAGGATTTACCTGAAAATTATTTTAATTTAGAGTTTTATATAATGAACTTTATTTGGATTTGTGTACGAAAGTGCATAAACTACATTATATTATTGTTACAGACAAAACGCCTTAATTCGTACCTTCTTGAAGTGTTTATCGAAATGTCCATGATGGTGATGCTTTTGTCCATGTTTATCATGGAAACCTTTGTGTCCTTCGTGACCATCCTTATGATGGTGACCCGTTTTGTGATGTTTATGGTGACCATAATGTTTTTTGTGATCGTGATGATGATGATGATGATGATGGTGGTGGTGATGTCCTATTTAAAATAAAGAAGAGCATTTAATATTTTCTCAGGAATTAAATTTTCTTCCATAATTATTAATAATTTTAAAGTTTTCGGAATTTTATACCTTCTAAGGGGCTTAAGTCGTGAGGAACGACAACCGCTACTTGTTGATTCTCTGCATAGCTTAGATCGTTATCGAAAATCCCTTCTCCGATTGCCAGTAAACTCTCGTCGCTTTTTCGAGCAATGGAAACGTTCAGATAGGCTAACGCTGCCACCAGAACCAACACTAAACGCGGTAACTGTAAACACAGGAAAAATATTGTTGACATCTTGAATTTTTTTGTTTTTTTTTGTTGATAAAATTTAATTTTATTTTATAAATATTTTCAGGAACTCACTATTGGTCACAATCAAGTCCTTATGAAAGAAATAATAGCTGTTGTTGAGATTTTTTTTAATTTAACATCAATTTTAAAAGGCTAAACACCACTCTTAATATACTAGATCAAAATCATTATTCCTAATACAGGGTGTTCAAAAATAAACGCAATCCGCAAAGGAAAGAAAAGGGTTAGGTTATATATGCACTCTCCAATGAGTTTCGTTTCTTTTTTGAACACCCTGTAGAAAATTTTACACATATGAGAGAGAGAGAGAGAGAGTTTCTCCAATTTTGGAAATGGCGGAAATGACCAGTTTCCTCTTCTATCTATTGAACATTTTTGACCCAACTCACCTTGTTCATCCGCAAGTCTGTAAATATATATATATATATACAAAAGAACGCAGATCTTACTCCAATGACCGATGGGCGACCACTGATGCTTCGAGGTATAAATTAATCTATTTATACTCGCGAATTCTTATTTGAAAGGTTAAAGCAATGCGGTGTAAATATTTATTTTAATTTTTAACCATTGTTAAAAAATAAGAAGAATTTAATACGGAAGAAGATAGATCGTTTGGGGGGGGGGGGTGACATTAAGATAAATTAATTTTCCTATTTCAAATAAATTTGAATGCATTTTACATTTATTTTAGTTTATTTTTGGGGGGAAATGTAATATATATACAGTATATATATATATATATATATATATATATATTATATAGATATATAATATATATATATTATATATATATATATTATATATATATATATATTTAAATACGTTATCATTCAGTTAAAAACTGATGCTCAGCTTCGCAAATGTTGCTACCCGCAATGTCCCGAGCTTCCCGGAGGTAACAAGACGTGCTCAACACAGTCTAATGCAAAGAATTAAAAAATCAACCAACCCGATCATCGAAGCTATCCATGAGTCCTGCCATTTATCCTCTAAGCTATGGACTTCTTGGTACGAGAACGTCTGTCTGTAGCTCCACTTAACTTCGACAGTGCAGTATTATTTCTAATCAATTGTATATATTTCTATCCTTAGTATATGAACTGTCATTGTATTAATAATATTTGTCATATGGACTATACTCTATAGTCTGCCAATAAACCTTTTCATTTTCATTATACAGGGTGTCCCATAAGTCCAGTTTCATAGGAAAATTTGTTTTAAATCAAATTTGCGAAAGTAATAATAGATTAGAACTAAAATAAATGTTCGAATTGATGTCTTTTGTTTTGGGACCTTCC
The DNA here is from genome assembly GCA_023014485.1 of Bathynomus jamesi. Classification (NCBI taxonomy): domain Eukaryota; kingdom Metazoa; phylum Arthropoda; class Malacostraca; order Isopoda; family Cirolanidae; genus Bathynomus; species Bathynomus jamesi. The sequence continues at coordinate 634,866 of JAJOZX010001331.1, forward strand.
TTTTTTTTTGTTGCAGGTAGAATAACGCTTAATGGCTAATATGAAAGTGAGTTACATTCGTGAGGTAAAAGATTTGCTGTTTAACAAAGCATCGTTCCCTTCACACTCACATACACTGATACACACATACACATACACATTCATCACTACTGGAAGCATCGCTGCTTTAGCTTATGATATTCAAATGTAATTAAATCCATAATGCTTTCAGTGCGCTTGTTATTTTGCACTGTAGATACTCCTGGATTTATACATGCTTGTGCATAATTTCTCAGGAACAAGATGCATCTCAAATTTGTCTCTACTCCGAGAGAACCTACAAATGTACCCATTCGCACCACAAATATATCTATAACACGTCAGTCTTACCATTCACAAACTGGACCAAGAACTTGGAAAATAAACATTTTTAACCATTCCCTTGATACATTCTCCTATAATCTTCTTTGATGAGAAGAAGGGCGACAAGCTTCTTGACCTTCGTGAAATGAGGAATCATCGCAAGGAACATTTGAAAGGTTGAAAAGTAATATTTTCCATGTTTAAAGTGATATTGTGTTCATTTTCACATACTATTAATAAAAACATAAAATAAAGATAATCATCTCAAAATATAGTAATTTGTCCTTTATTTTCATCAACAATAGCTATAATAATTTTCTGTAACTTAATTTCCTTATGTCTGTTTCCAGGAATTAATATAATGAGGTCTTATGAAGATGTCAGTCCATGGGCGTAGCCAGCCAGACATTCAAAAACTATACGCAGGAGGTCGTGAAAATCGAAATAACATCAAACGTCATAAGAAATTGTATTTATTTATTAACAAATAAATAATTAATAAAGTAGATAGATAAATAAATAAATACACAAATGAATTAAACAAAGAATACTCGACTTGATTTGAAATTTTAACAATAATTCTGAATCAATTATTAAAAGATGACTCTAGTACCGTTCTAGGTATTGTATAGTTATCAATTATATAAAACGCAATATGCAGTTCAAAGTTAATTGTAATATTTTATGTTCTCGTATATTACTTTTAATGCGCAGTTGTGAGTTCATATACAATAAATCAATTCTCACATATCAGTATTAATGCTGCAATAACTAGTGACACGGGTTTTGTCTTGGGATAAGGCACGCACCAACCGTTATTGTGAGAATGTTTTGCTGCCTAATGTTGCGCGTATAAACACGTATGCATGTTTGTATAAAATGGTAGAATCAATACGCAGTGATTCTCAGTACTATAATATAAGTGAAAAAGTGTTATCTGGTAACCGGTCGCGAATTTTTTTTAATCTATACGCACGTGCGTATAATGCGTGTGCCTAGTTACGCCACTGGTCACTATTAGGTTAGTTTTTTATCTCTATTTCATTTACCCTAAATACGTTATGTAGCTAATTTATAATTGTAATGACGCTTTGATGAAAGTACGAACTGTAAATAGAGTTTATGGTTACAGTAATTATGGTGTTCCGACCTTTTCAAAGACAAACATTTTTACCCACGAATCAAAGCTTTCAGAAAGTACCGTCGCCATCTAACTCCTGACCCTCACTCGGCTTATATTTCTGCCCGGAATCGTGTAAAATCTGTTTTTCGACTCGTCAAAAATTCCTTCGTCAGACAAAAATGTGAAAATCTATCCAATTCTAATTCTTCTCACTCTTTCTGGCATCTAGCTAAGAACCTCTCCAGCAACTTTACTTCCTCTTCTTTCCCTCTTCTTTTCCATTCCGACGGCTCAGTTGCCGTCTCTTCTCCTGACAAAGCTGAACTCTTCGCTCAAAATTTCGTCTCCAACTCAACCCTGGACGTTTCCGGTGCTGTTCCTTCATCTCCTCCTCCCTCTGATTTTATGTCTGAAATTAGAATCTCTTCCAAAGATGTTCTTTCTGCCCTATCTGGGCTCAACTATAGGAAGGCGTACGGTTTTGATGGTGTTCCTCCTGCTGTTCTCAAGAACTGTGCTTCTGTGCTGACACCGTGCCTAGGCAAACTTTTTCGTCTTTGTCTTTCAGCTGGCACTTTTCCTTCCTGTTGGAAGTTCGCTTTCATTCAGCCTGTCCTAAAGAAGGATGACCGCTCTCAACCCTCCAACTATCGTCCAATTGCTTTGATTTCTTGCCTTTCTAAAGTTTTGAATCTATCCTTACTAAGATTCTTAAACACCTCTCTACTCACAATCTCCTTTCAAATCGTCAGTATGGGTTCCGCAAGGGACGCTCTACTGGCGGTCTTCTTGCATATCTCTCTGATTCTTGGTCATCCTCCTTTCGAGATTTCGATGAAACTTTTGCTATTGCGCTTGATATATCAAAAGCTTTTGATAGAGTGTGGAACAAATCTTTAATTTTCAAACTGCCCTCCTTCGGTTTCTATCCTTCTTCTGTCTGTGCTTTCCTCTTTAATTTCCTTTCTGGCCGGTCTATAGCTGCAGTTGTAGGGGTGGGGTGGCTCAACCCACACAACCGACTTGACCGGGTGGAATCAAAGGCTTTTCGTCTCATCATTTCCACGCCTCTTACTGACTGTCTTCACTTCCTCTCTTTTCGCCGCAATGTTGCTTCACTCTCTCTTTACTATCGCTACTATAACGGACACTGCTCTTCTGAACTCTCCAACTGCATGCCTCCTCTTTTAAGTAGGGACGCAGTACCGGACTTTCGACACTTTCCCATTCCTCTTCTGTCCAGATCTCTAACACAGAGATTAATCGGTATCTTCAATCTTTCATCTACTCAACTGGTGAACTCTTTCAAGCGCAGAGTGTCCAGACATCTCGAAAACCCTGGACCTTGACTTTGGCTCTCTTCTTTTTCTATGGGGAGGGGGGCGTTTTTGGGGAGAGGATTTAAAATTTTGTTTAAACAATTTACTCCTCCATAAGATTCGATATATACAGAAGGATGACAAAAGTAAATAGACATCTCGGGTTACATCGAATCACAATATTTAGAATCGTGTTGCTTTCCCTTTGCATTATGTAAAGCTGACCAACGTTCTGGCATTCCACTGATGAGCTTCGCTATTTGTTCTTGAGGATAATCATCGTGGTGTCTATTTACTTTTCTCCACTCTCTGTAGACCCTCGGATTGTGAGTTCAATGGTCTGCATCTCAAAAAATTAAGGTAAAAACATCGACTCTAGAATATTGTTCGCTAAATGGTTGCAAAACGTGTTCCAAAATAGATAATGAATATGTTGAGTTGCTGACATTTACAGCCACCTATCTGAATGTGTGTTCTTTTCTCTTACTCTGTATGGATCAACTTACTGAATTAGAAATTAGCTTGAACTATGTATGAAGTCCGATATGTTAGTAAAAATTTTAAATATTGTATTGCGAAATGAAAAAAAAACAATTCTTCAAACATTTTTGTTGACAGTATGTCTCTCTTCAAGTTGCGGATCATGTTACAACTACTGAGAAAACATTGATCAGGAGGTTGCGTAAACTATCACCAAATTAGTCATCTTTTTTAATATTTGCCAAGCGTTAGGTGTCTACTTTCGCTAAGAACGACCTCGTGTCCATCCTAACTTACGTGTTAGATCTTTTAAGAACGTTCCAGAACGAAACAGATGCTACACAATTGACAAACGAACTACGAGAAATTAAGGAACAAATTTCAAATATTGTTATGGTATTAAAATAGAAAACAAACTTGACTGCAAGACTTATCTGGCATAAACATTGATCGGAAATAATACTTTAGAGACATTAAACTATTTACATCCATTCACAACTTATGGGCGTGAAATTAAATTAAACAAATGGTTAAATTTTACTGAAGTCCTTCAACACGATTTCAAGCCTCTTAGTTCCATGTTTAAGTAAAATATTTATGTATATTAATTTAATTTGACAGCTGATGAAGTGGATGTGAGCGATTGAGGCGCTTCGTGCCTGTTCCTGACGCGACCTCACTGTGTGGGAGAGGCGATTGGGTATTAAAAGAAAATTAATGAAAAAAAAAATTAATAGGTTTAACCAATTGAAACAAGACAAATATGTAGTTCAATATAATAGCATTGATTTACAAACAAATACTATAAAGTTGATGAATGTTACTTCAGTTAGCGGTGTCTGAATTATTGTAAAAAAAAAAATTTCCGCTGTCACGGTGTCATAAAAGTCTGATTTTATTCACACACAAATAATTCCAATGAAGCTCAATACGCATCATTCTTTGGAAATAAAGATCAGTATTGAGGAAGCCAAAAACTTTTAAAAAAATGTTTGTCTAATCGCCTTAATTTGAATTATTCATAAGTCGACTTAGAAATGGAGATACTTTTATGTAGGAATGTAATGTAAATGTAATAGTCTAAGTATAATGCTATAGCTAAACTCTAATAAGCCAATCACTGTATTTCAGTCACGATTTTATTAACCATTATTAATTGACTATAAACCATTATTAATTAGGTTTTTTGGCCATTTTCCAATGTTTTTACTAAATATTTTTCACTTATATATTCATAAATATGTGATGAAAAAGAAAGAGTCATCCAGTTTGCATGATGGAAGCATAAAACAATTTGAAACTCTTGGTTTTAATTATTTAATAATAATAATAATAATAATAATAATAATAATAACAATAATGATCATTAAAAAATGTATAAAAATGTATTATTTACATTAAATAAATGTTTAATTCGAAACTCATGAAAAGTATTCCTTTCATAAAAACAAAACGAGTTCATGAAGGAAAATAACACTTATTAGTGGTGATGATGGTCGTGATGACCGTGATGATCGTGGTAACCATGATGATCATGATGATGGTGTTTTTCTCCATGACTCTTATGGTGGTGGCCATGGTGATCATAGTCCTTATGATGGTCATGGTGGTCTTTGTGACCATGGTGAGATTTATGGCCCTTGTGGAAATCATGGTGACCTCCCTTCTTAAAGAATCCTTTGTGTCCATGATGGTCATGATGCTTTCCGCCCTAAAAGAACAAAAAAGCTTTTTATAAAAAGTTGCATCAATTCCGGTAAGAATGAATTTCCATAAAAGTCAAGAAATCAAATAGAAAAAATATTTAAAGAATTTTACATGATGTTTTCCTCCTTTGTGGTGTCCTCCTTTGTGTCCTTTGAAGTGCTTCTGGAAGTGGTTATGGTGATCATGGTACTTCTTGTGGTGACCATCATCGTGATACTTTTTGTGATGACCGTGTTCATGTTTGTGGTACACATTTTTAAAGCCCTATAAGAGTAAAGGAATATAATAAAAACGGCGTTTCCTCCTGGAAACGTCGGACAAAACGATATATAAATTAAAATTTCATTATTACATTCATCTGCATACCTTATGATGATGTCCCTTGTGGTGATGTCCTTTGTGTCCGTGTTTATGTCCCTTGTGTCCTTTGTAACCTTTATGATGATCACTGTGGTGATGTTTCTTATGATGATGACCCTTGTAGTGTTTTCCATGTTTATTATGGAAACCCTTCAAGAATTTTCAAAAGATAAACTTCAAATTAGAAAATGACAATAATGGTGAATCCAAATTGATTATAAAATATATCACTTACTTCATGTAATTTGTCAACTAATATAATCAACCACAATTTATCTGAAAGTGATTTTACTTCAGAATTTTAGATGGTAAATTTCTTTTAGACAAAAGCAGAAAATGATATAAACCACTTAATGATTGTTACAGACAAAACGCTTTAATTCATACCTTTTTTAAGTGTTTATCGAAATCTCCATGATGGTGATGTTTGTGTCCGTGTTTATCATGGAAACCTTTGTGTCCTTTGTGACCATGCTTATGATGGTGACCCGCTTTGTGATGTTTATGGTGACCATAATGTTTTTTATGACTATGATGACCATTATGGTGGTGACCTATTAAAAATAAAATATTTCCATGAAGAAAGATATTTTCCTTGTATTTATTAAAGATATTAAAGCTGTTGGGATCCCATACCTTCTGAGGGTGTCAAGTCGTGAGAAACAACAACCGCTACTTGTTGGCTCTCTGCATAGCTTAGATCATGATTGGAAATTGCTTCTCCGATTGCCAACGAACTCTCCTCGCTCTTTCGAGCGATGGAAAGGTTCAGGTAGGCAAAAGCTGCTACCAGAACCAACACTAAACGCGGTAACTGAAAATAGAGAAAAAATATCGTTATAACATCGGATAATTCTTTGTTTTTATTGATAACATTCAACCTTTTATAAGTACTCTGAGAGAATTAAACTTGTTCACTCTCAAGTTGTCATGACATAATATTTTTTTTTGTTTAATTCGTATTAGACATCGATTAACATTATTAAACATGATAATGATTTTTAAAAGACTAAACAAGTCAAACAGGTCTTTCATCCTTAGAGAAAGATTTTGATAGATTAGAGAGTTTTTCTGGGTTTTGAATTATCGGAAAATATCTTTTACCTCTTCTTTCTTTTCGATATGTGTTCTTCAAAAACATTTAGCTGCCGCACAACCGATAGTTTTTTACTAATTCTAAAAACTTACACTGAAACTTTAAATGTTTTCACAACTTACCTTATTCATCCTTCAAATCTGTAAAATAAAAACAAAGAACAGTTGTTATTGGAATGGCCGATGGCCGACCACTGATGGTTTGAGTTAAAAAATGAACGTATTTATACTCGTGAATTCCTATTTGAAAGGCTGAATCCGAGAGGCATAAATATTTTTTTATTTTTTTAACTATTGTTACAAATATTACGAATTTAATACATAACAGGAGAGTCGATTTGGTATGGTATTAAAAGACATTACTATTCGTTTTAGAAATAAATTTCAAAATATTTCCTTTGGAAATGAATATATATATACCGGTATATATATATATATGATGAATAAAACCACAAAGAAAAAGAAACACAGAATGGTGCTCAAGCGCTTTCGTCTAATGACATCCTCAGGAACACTGAAGTACATAAAGAGTTACAGCCTATATATAGGTTACAAAAAAAAAATAAAAAAAAAATATATATATACAATAAACAGAAAAATAAAAAAAAATAAAGGATTGTGGGAGGAGCATACAAATTTGTAAGGAAAAACTACCGATTTTAGCACTTTGCCCGAATCCAACACAAGATCAAATGAATTGTTTCCAACCAATGTTATAGTTAATTTAAAAAATAATAAATTGAAGAATAAAAATAAAACTTGTAAGAGGAACATACCAACTCATACTGGAAATCTGCCCAGGTTTTAGCACTCTGCCCTTCTTGTCTAAGTCCGATATATATATAAATAAATTGAAAAATAAAAGTTATTAGAGAAGTATACAAGTTTACCAAAGGTTTAGCACTCTACCCTTCTTGTCTAAATCCGTTCTGAACGAATTCAAAACAACGGGATCGAGTTGAAAAAGATCTTTGCTTATGTTGAAGTTCTTTGTAAGTTGGATAATGGCAGACTCAAGAATATTTCTATTAACAATGTTGCTAGAGTGAAACAAAACTGAAGCATTATTCCAATCAATACAGTGGGATAACTCTGACAAATGGACAAAAAGGGCACTGGACGACTGTTCCGTTCTAACGGAATATTGATGCTGTTTTACACGTGTGTGAAAATCCTTTCCCGTCTGACCTATGTAAAAGGAATTACATTGTTTACAACCAATTTTATAGATAATGCCTGAATTATTGGTAGGGCTATTTTTTACTATGATATGATATCACAATATTGTTATATGAAAATACTACATTAATATCCAAAAGTTTAAGTACATTAGCAATGCCTAAAAAGCCCGGGAAAAATGGAAGTACTGAAATATCCTTTGGCAAAGTACGAGTGTTATTATTCACACGATAGAAGGTTCGTTTTGCCTTGTTGAGACAAGATTCCATAAACGCAGGTGGGTAACACAGAGCACTTCCAATACCGTTGATTTTTTCCAATTCGGCATCGATGTATTCCGGACTGGCGCTCCTAAGGGCGCGGAGAAACATTGAAGAAAAAATGGCCTTCTTAGTGGGGGTGTCATGTCCCGAGTAAAAGTGTACGTAGGACAAATTGTTTGTTTTTTTCCGATAGATACTAAGCTTAAAACCTGGGCTTTCCCTATGTACACGCACATCCAAAAATGGGAATGAGTTGTCTTGTTCCACTTCTAAAGTAAACTTAATGGAGGGGACTTGATCATTTAACTGAAGGAGGAAGTCATCCAGGTCACGATTCATGGGCCAGATACACAAAATATCGTCGACGTACCGCAACCATGGGATGCCAACCCCCAGGATTCTCGGAATGTAAGTAATTTCGAAAAACTCCATATAAATATTGGAGAGGACGGGCGACAAGGGGTTGCCCATAGCCATCCCAAAAACTTGTTGATAATATTCGTTATTGAAAGTGAATTTACAGTCTTTGATGCAAAGCTTAATAAGTTCCAAAACAATGTGTGCAGGTAGTGGCAGGTCATACTTATGTAATTCTCGGGAGAGAAAGTCAAGCATATCGTCAATCGGCACTTTTGTAAACAATGAACAAACGTCAAAACTGATCAATCTATCGTTGGTTTCAGTACGTGCATTATTCAATGGAATTTTTTACATGGAATTTTTTACATGTGAATCAGAGATAGTTCCGAGAATGGGGGACAAGACTTTGACAAGTCATTTGGAGAGTTTATAAGTAATAGAGCCCACCGAGCTAATAATAGGGCGCATAGGGTTGCCAGGTTTGTGGGTTTTAATAAGACCATAAAGGTAGGGAAGTGAAGGTGAAGTGGACATGAAAAGCGGAATTAAGTCCTTATAATCTTTGAGAATGCGTTTCAAGCCACTATTGAATGATCTGATAACGTCATCCTGCGGGTTCTTCCTAAGTTTGCTGTATGTGGCGGGGTCCTGGCATCCCATGGTTGCGGTACGTCGACGATATTTTGTGTATCTGGCCCATGAATCGTGACCCGGATGACTTCCTCCTTCAGTTAAATGATCAAGTCCCCTCCATTAAGTTTACTTTAGAAGTGAAAAAAGACAACTCAATCTCGTTTTTGGATTTGTGTGTACATAGGGAAAGCCCAGGTTTTAAATTTAGTATCTATCGGAAAAAAACAAACAATTTGTCCTACGTACACTTTTACTCGGGACATGACACCCCCACTAAGAAGGCAATTTTTTCTTCAATGTTTCTCCGCGCCCTTAGGATCGCCAGTCCGGAATACATCGATGCCGATTTGGAAAAAATCAACGGTATTGGAAGTGATCTGTGTTACCCACCTGCGTTTATGGAATCTTGTCTCAACAAGGCAAAACGAACCTTCTATCGTGTGAATAATAACACTCGTACTTTGCCAAAGAATATTTCAGTACTTCCATTTTTCCCGGGCTTTTTAGGCATTGCTAATGTACTTAAACTTTTGGATATTAATGTAGTATTTTCATATAACAATATTGTGATATCATATCATAGTAAAAAATAGCCCTACCAATAATTCAGGCATTATCTATAAAATTGGTTGTAAACAATGTGATTGCTTTTACATAGGTCAGACGGGAAAGGATTTTCACACACGTATAAAATATCATCAATATTCCGTTAGAACGGGACAGTCGTCCAGTGCCCTTTTTGTCCATTTGTCAGAGTTATCCCACTGTATTGATTGGAATAATGCTTCAGTTTTGTTTCACTCTAGCAACATTGTTAATAGAAATATTCTTGAGTCTGCCATTATCCAACTTACAAATAACTTCAACATAAGCGAAGATCTTTTTCAACTCGATCGCGTTGTTTTGAATTCGTTCAGAACGGATTTAGACAAGAAGGGTAGAGTGCTAAACCTTTGGTAAACTTGTATGCTTCTCTAATAACTTTTATTTTTCAATTTATTTATATATATATCGGACTTAGACAAGAAGGGCAGAGTGCTAAAACCTGGGCACATTTCCAGTATAAATTTGTATGCTCCTCTTACAAGTTTTATTTTTATTTTTCAATTTATTATTTTTTTAATTAACTATAACATTGGTTGGAAACAATTCATTTGATCTTGTGTTGGATTCGGCAAAGTGCTAAAATCGGTAGTTTTTCCTTACAAATTTGTATGCTCCTCCCACAATCCTTTAATTTTTTTTTTATTTCTCCGTTTATTGTATATATATATATATATATATATATATATATGAAAATTATTTCACGAAGGTAACACGTGAAAAATATTTATGATGAATAAACCACGAATCGATGCCGAATTGGAAAAAATCAACGGTATTGGAAGTGATTTGTGTATCCATCTGCGTTTATGGAATCTTGTCTCAACAAGGCAAAACGAACTTTCTATCGTGTCAATATTAACACTCGTACTTTGTCAAAAAATATTTTAGTACTTCCATTTTTCCCGGGCTTTTTAGGCATTGCTAATGTACTTAAACTTTTGGATATTAATGTAGTATTTTCATATAACAATATTGTGAAAAATATCATAGTAAAAAATAGCCCTACCAATAATTCAGGCATTATCTATAAAATTGGTTGTAAACAATGTGATTCCTTTTACATAGGTCAGACGGGAAAGGATTTGCACACACGTATAAAACAGCATCAATATTCCGTTAGAACAGGACAGTTGTCCAGTGCCCTTTTTGTCCATTTGTCAGAGTTAGCCCACTGTATTGATTGGAATAATGCTTCAGTTTATTCCATTCAAGCAACATTGTTAATAGAAATATTCTTGAGTCTGCCATTATCCAACTTTCAAATAACTTCAACATAAGCAAAGGTCTTTTCAACTCGATCCTGTTATGTTGAATTCCTTTAGAGCAGATTTAGATAAGAAGTGTAAAACATTAAATCTTTGGTAAACTTGTCTTCTACTTTATTAACTTTTAATTTGCATTTTATTTTTTTATATATATCGAAACCTGACCATAGGCATCAATGTGTTAAAACCCGGACAGAGTTCTAGTATAAATTTGTATTTTTATAATCCATTTGATCTTGTGCTAAAAATCGATTAACTTTTAATTTGCATTTTATTTTTTTTTTTATATATATCGTAACCTGACCATAGGCAGCATTGTGTTAAAACCCGGCAGAGTCCCAGTATAAATTTGTATTTTATAATCCATTTGATCTTGTGCTAAAAATCGATATTTTTCCTTACAATCTGTACGCCTCATTGGTAATCCTTTAAGGTTTTAATTTTTAATTTTTATTATTTTTACTTCTCTGTTTATTGTATATATGTATGTATGTATGTATGTATGTATTTGTATATATAGATATGTATGTATATATATATATATATGTGTGTGTGTGTGTATGTATGTTATTTATTTTTCTTTTTTTCTTTCTGTAACCTATATATAGGCTTAACCTTTTTATATACTTCAGTGTTCCTGAGGATGTCATTAGACGAAAGCGCTTGAGCACCATTTTGTGTTTCCTTTCCTTCGTGGTTTTATTCATCATATATATATATATATATATATATATTTTTTTGTAACCTATATATAGGCTGTAACTCTATGTACTTCAGTGTTCCTGAGGATGTCATTAGACGAAAGCGCTTGAGCACCATTCTGTGTTTCCTATTCTTCGTGGTTTTATTCATCATAAATATTTTTCACGTGTTACTTTTGTGAAATAATTTTCATATATATATATATAACTATCGTTCTCTTTATACACATACTCAGAGGACAAGCAGCTTGTACCTTCATTTACAAGTATATTGAATGTCGAGGCAATAAACAGACTTCTACGTATAGTTCATCGCTATTTCAAGTATGAAAGTTTTGACTTAGAATGTTCAAACGGGAGTTTAAATCCATAATCCTTTCAAGTGCGCTGGTCGCTATTTTGCAATACAGACACTCCTCAATTTATAGTTGTCTTTGCATAATTTCTCAGGGACAAAATGCATTATAAGTTTGAGTTTCCTCTACAAGGACACATAAATACAACCTTTCTAATAACAATTACGTACAAATTACCTTATTACTGTTGTCCGCAAAATGGACCAAAAACTCAGAATATTTGCGATGCCAACCATTTTTTTCATACCAGACTGTATATTGGGTGCTACTATGTATAGTATACGGTCTATCTATCTACGATTCGGCGGTCTACCTTTTAATTATAGCTTCTTATCTTGTTTACTAATTGCTTGTTTACATCCCAATGTCAATCGCCCTTGACGATTGGTTAGGTTTAGTCATGATATTTTCGTTAGTTTTAACAAAAATATCATAACTAAACGTAACCGCTCGTAGGTAGACCGCATATTATAAGTAGTAGCGTATATTATATGCATATTTACATTTTTATTGGGTTCGATTCCATTTAATACAAACATAAATAAAAGATAAAAGTAATTATTGCAAAAAATAGCACTTATTCCTTCATTGATTTGAATAGTATCCATAATAAATTTTTGTATCATAATTTCCTCATTTCTGATCGCTGGAATTAATGTAACAAAGCTTATAAAGATGTCACTATACTCTAAAGCAGTAGTACGCAACCTGGGGTCCGTGAATGAGTTTGAGGGGTCCGCAGAAAACAAGGGGTATATTCAAATTCACACGAAATTCGAATATACAAATTATTTTCGCTAAGGAGTCTTCAGAAATAATCCATATTCTTCCTTGGGTCCACAATTGAGAAAAAGGTTGCGGACCACAGCTATAAAGGTATCAAAACATTTCGCTAAATATAAATTTGTCCCAACTTTTAAGTGATTTTAAAGTATTCATTCCTGGATATTTCACTAACTGTTTTGCTGGACATTGGCGTAAACGTTTTGTTAAGCATCTGGTTTTACACCCAGCTAAATGTTTCAGATATTTAGATTTGTCCCAACTTTCTGCAGCATCAGAAAGTTCATTTTGTAATCTTTCCATATATAAAAATAAGGTTTTTCTCTTTTCTCAATACTCAATTGTCATATTTTTGTTGGAACAAAGCTAAATAGTTAAATATTTGAACTATTTAGCCGGCTGTAAAATCACATGCTTAGCAAAACGTTTAATCCAATGACCAAGAAAGTAGTTAGTGAAATACCTAGAAATTAATCATTTGAAATCACTAGAAAGTTTGGAAAAAGTTTGTTTAGCGAAATGTTTAAACACTTTAGTATCTTAACTAGTTTTTATCTCTCTTCAGTTTACCTTAAATAAATTATGTAGCTGTAGTTTATAGCTGTAATAACGTTTTAATGAAAACATGAACTAGAGAAACTAGTTTACGATAACAGTAATTACAGCATTGCGATTTCTATAAAGAAAAATGTTTTTACAGACGAAACAAATTCATGAAACGTCCAGAAATGTTTCCTGGAATTAATAATTTATATGAAAATTCTTTCACTTCTCCAAATAAAGCGTGACGAAGAATAAAACGATCTAAACTAATCATACTTACTGCGTATTGAAACTTTGGGGTTACGATCTCAATGGTCAGTCTCTGAAACCAACTTACGATAGGTAAAAACTATCGTAACTGTGGAATTTTTTTGGTGAACCGCTGCAAAAAAAGTTACTAAATACGCAGTACAATGTCATTGAAAAGTCCATGGCTAATTTGTTTTTGTTATATGTTTCCAGGAAGCGAAAGTACATAACGATAATGCCTTTAGAAAAAGTAGTTATGGGAGACTTTTTTTAATCACAACTATTTTCTGTGTTTTGATTAAGATTGGCAGGAAAATACTAAGTTTTGAAGCGGTGCAAGATCGATATTTTGATGAATGTTCTATGCTCAGTAACACTGTTTGAACCAGAATTCTGTAGTTATTTCTGTCTTCCATGCTTTGGACACTAGAACTATACGTAACAAATATTAAAAATATGTCAATTAAAAATTGTAAATATTTGATGGCGAAATGAAAAACAACTTTAAAAATCTTCGTCTTAGTAAACAGTATGTTTTAAATTTAAAACAACCTACACAACAGTGATCCTAAAACCAAATAAACAAGCACCACATACTTTATTTTTTAAGTGTTTGCCACTTATTATGTTTCTAGATTCACTTGTAGTAACATCGTGTTCTATATCAGTCTGCTTGTTAGACCTCTTACAGAGTTTCACAAGAAAGAAATTCAACCCAGTTACCAAAATGAACTAAGATAAATAGTGAAACAAATGCCAAATATTATTTGGTAGTGAAATAGTAAATGAACTAAACTACTGAACTTATGTGAAACAACGTTTGATCGGAAGATATGCCTTTGAAATAATAATAAAAAAAGAAAAACTATTTATAACCTTCAGGACTAGTACTAAAGGTTACAAATCATAATTACACAAGGAGGTATATTTTGCTGAAGTCATTCAATAAGCTGAAGACGATTCCAAATACCTCATTTTGCATGTTTAATTAAAATAAATTAATTTATTTAACCTGTTAAATTCATAGGATGTATTCTAATTTTTTTATATCTTCGAATACTGTTGAGTGTCCAACTATATGAAAAGATTGCATCTACGAAAATTTGCTATGAAGTATACAGTGGATTGTATTACCATTACTTCGTAGAAAATCCTTCCGTCACCTACAGCTGCTATTTTGAAATCTATCTCTTTATCAGAGTTTTCTACATATTGGCGAAATTTCATCAATCTGTAGAACTAATACATATGTTTTCGTCCAATTTAAATTTAAATGAAACAACTTATGGTTATTTTGTAATTAGTCAGATTTTGCCAATGAAGTGTAACTGAATTCCCTGAAATTTTATTTTTACATAAGAATTGATTTATTTAACTCTAACTTAACTATCATATATCCAGTTATGTACTATTGGCACTCAATATATTTTGCCCCACCATTTTTTTCTTAGCTAAATAATAGGCCATGGGGCTGAAATGTCTTTTGGGCCGTAAGTTTGAACGTTCTGCGTTTCACATAACCAGATTTTTCCAGTTTGAACCTCCCCTCCTTGTATAAAACCGCTTTTAAACGCCCTTCTATAAAACCGATGGTTAACGCAGTTTCGAAAATGTTCGTCTGACAGTGATATGCGTCGTAAACAGAGGGCTGTTATCGAGTTCTTAACCCCAGAGAAAGAAACAGTTGGAAATATTTACAAACGTCTACAAAACGTTTACGGAGATGCTGTTTTGATCGAAGCACAGTTGGACGCTGGTCTAAACGTGTGCAACGTGCTAACAGCATCATTCGATCAAATCGGCGCGTCACATACAAAGAGCTATCACTGGAGCTAGGAATTAGTGAAGGAAGTGTTAATACGATAATTCAGCAACTGGGATACTCAAAAGTGTGTTCACGGTTTGTTCCTCGCGAACTGACTCAAGATCACAAAGCCCAAAGAAAAGAAATTGCTTCTGAGTCGTTGGTTCGATACGAGACAGAAGGGGATGACTTTCTTTCACAAATTGTAAATGGGGATGAGACTTGGGTATACTACTTTCAACCTGAAACAAAACGTCAATCCATGGAGTGGCATCACGCAGACTACCCACGCAAGAAAAAGTTCAAAATGGCTCCCTCTGCAGGAAAGGTTATGGCCACCATCTTCTGGGACATGAAAAGGGTGATTCTGGTGGACATTATGAAGAAAGGACAAACAATCAACTGAGAGGCATATATTGCTACCTTACAAAGACTCCAGAGACGTATAAAGCGAGTTCGACCGGAGAGAAAACTGGAAGACGTCCTTCTTTTGCACGATAATGCAAGACCAGACAACAGTTTGCAAACAAGAGAGGCCATCACAAAAATGCGCTTGACTGCGTTACCCCACCCTCCATACAGCCCGGATCTGGCACCTTCAGACTTGCATTTGTTTGGGCTAATGAAGGATGCTATTCGTGGAAGAAAGTTTCAGAGTGACGATGAGGTTTTTGAGGTTAAGAGGTGGGTCCAGCGGAACCCAGCGGACTTTTACCAGCAAGGAATAAAGGCCCTTGCTTCGAGGTGGAGGAAAGCCGTAGAAAAGGTTGGAGACTATGTAGAAAAATAAAAATTTGTTAAAAAGATATGTAACTACTTGTGTACAGAATTTCTGGAACTTACAAGGAAACTTGGGAAAAAAAAAGGTGGGGCAAAATATATTGAGTGGCCCTCGTACATTCGACATAAAGAAATAAATATATGAACATTTTAACCGTTACCAGATTCGAAGTGCTCTCTCTGAAATCTTTCATGCAACGTACAGAGTACTATTCTTCTTGCCTTGCTAGGCTGAGTGATGAGGACGATAGACAAATTTAGCATTTGCAGTTTTCCATTATAATTTATAAATTTGTTACATTATAAATTTATTAAGTAACTTTTTTAGATGAAAATTCTTTATATTTTCATTTAAAATCTTTATATTCAGAAAAAAATAAAAATATACTCTGAAAATTTAAAAAAAAAAAAAAATTCTCAATGGACGGATTTTTTGTACGCTCATGAATGCGTTTGTAGGAAACCTTAACACTTCTTAGCAGTCAGACATAGAGGATCAAATCTGAATATGTAAATGATTAACAAAAAATACAATTATATGCATTCAATTACCTCTATGCCATTGATTCATGTGCGATAACACAGACCACCATAAACATACAAAGGGTGGTTTGTATTATTACATGCATACATTAGTTGTGCATGTGCAAATTTTCCTCGCGCATGCGTAAATTGGGGAAAATTTCCAGACATTTCCAGTATCTATTGAAAAATATTCCTCATAGCAAAGGTTAAGAAAACTTTAGATTGAAAAATTATGTCAACATAAAATTGATAGGACATAATTTTAAGTCACCTTCAGAATCTCTAGAAAATTTCAAGCAGTTGTAGGGGATTGTTTCATCGGTAAAGAAAATGAAACGCTAATTCTATCGAAACTGATGTATCATAATTTCGGTTCCGTGTAGTTAGATGAAATAATTTCCATTTATAAAGGAATATTATCGATTTTAGAAATTTTAATACATTTAACTCCATATGAATTTCTGTAAAATAAAATTGCCTGCAATCACAGTATCCTAAAAGTTGGTTTTCATTCATACATCAATAATATAAAAAAAAATAGTGTTCACGAAGCCAAAATTTATCACGTAATATTGTCTCTCCATCCACCATGTTTAAGTGAGGACACTGAGGTCTGCAGTTCGCGCTTGTAATGATAACGCAGTGATTAATACAATAGGCTTGATTTGCCTGGCATGAGCGCTGTGTGTTAATCTTAATTAATTGTTATCCATCCTGTTTTAATTAATCCAAAAGGCGATGTAGAAAAGGATACTGTTACATATTAATGTAATTTAAATGTAATAACCTATTCTAAATACAATAATACTGTAACTAAACTCCGATACGACAATCATTGCATCTCTGTCACGATCTTATTAACCATTATCTATTCGGCCTTTAGCTACTTTTCACTAGTTCTGCTGAAAATTTCTGACTTAGATATTTTTTAATGTGATGAAAAGTTACGAGTTATTTTACATGAAAAATGATGGAAATAAAACAATATTTAACTCTTATTTTTTATTTATTTAATAATAATCATTTAAAAATGTAAAAAAATTCATTATTTACATTAAACAAAAGCTTAAATTGAAACTCATTAAAAGTATTCCTTTCATAAAAACAAAACGAGTTCATCAAGGAAAATAACACTTATTAGTGGTGATGATGGCCGTGATCTACAGATCTACAGAAGCTAAGGCTAACAAAGACCCTAAGATCCACTCTAAGGCTAGCCCGAGAGAAAGGAGAGAGTAGGGGGTTAAGAGAAGAGAGGAGAATAAGGGGTTAAGTAAGGAGCAACACCTATCATTCGTGGGTTAACATTCATTCAGAAAAAGAGGGAAAAAGTCTCACCATCATCATCCGCCGGCCACTGCCGACAAGTCAGAAAAATAGTCGGAGAATATAGGAGAGGGGTGAAAGATGAAAAGAAGTAAAATAAGAACGCTTACAAACCATGCAAACACAGTCTTAACTCACTGTCATACCATGCAAACTACAAACATGCAAGAAAAGAGTTAGAGACATGCAAAGTAAGGAGGATAAGAAAAAAAAAAAAAGTAGGTAAAGTTAAACAAAAAGTGGGTTAGTTTACGCTATGAGCTACATCTACATTCGTGTTAGTCTAATTTTTTTTTTTTTTTTTTTTTTTATTGCTGGCATCACACGCTGGCATGTCACAAGCTGGCATTCATCGTCAACAGACTCATCCTCGAGCACCACCACCAGAGCTCCTGTTGTTAACTTTCTTTTTTAATTTTAAACAACGTTAATATTTTTAAAATGTCTGTCAAGACGGTTCTTAAACACATTAACGCTGGTAGAATGAACGACTGACGCGGGAAGATTATTCCATTTATCAATTACTTTAAACGTAAAGAAGTTTTTAGCGATATTAGTAATGAAACGTCTGCCACGCAACTTGAATCCGTTATTGCGAGTATTACTATTATCGAAAGTGAACAATTTGTCAAAATTTACGTTATCGATGTTATTAACGATTTTGAAAACTTCAATAAGCTCCCCCCTTAATCTCCTAGTTTCGAGTGAATACAAGTCTAACACTTTAATCCTATCTTCATAAGGCTTATTGCGCAATGCCGGAATAAGTTTCGTGGCACGACGCTGAACCCTTTCTAACCTATCAATATCCTCACGCAAGTACGGGCACCAAAATTGAACGGCATATTCCAAATGAGGCCTGACTAGGGACTTGTAAAGGGGCAATATAATATCCTTCGATTTAAATTCGAAATTACGCGCTATGAAGCCTAACATCCTATTAGCTTTTGCGCAAGACTCCAGGCACTGGTTCCTAACCTTTAAATCTTTAGTTACGCGTACGCCTAAATCTACTTCCTCGTCAACGCTCGCTAAATCCCTATCATCCATCGTGTACACGTAATTATTGTTGCGAGAACCTATATGCAAAACTTTACATTTATCTACGTTAAATTGCATCTGCCACTTATCCGTCCACTCCATAATCCTATCTACATCGTCTTGGATCCTATTTCTATCGTCCTCGTTAACAACCTTACCGCCTATTTTAGTATCGTCCGCGAATTTTGACACGTTACTAATCAATCCTACATCTATGTCGTTAATGTAAATTACGAATAACAATGGGCCTAACACTGATCCCTGTGGGACACCACTACCTACCTCTAACCACCCCGATTCACTACCATTAACTACGACCCTCTGCCTCCTAGCACGAAGCCATTCTTCTAACCAGTTAGCTACCTGACCGCGGATACCGTGCGCTTTAACCTTCGCAATTAGTCTCCTATGCGGAACTGTATCGAACGCCTTTTTAAAATCTAAATAAATAACGTCAGCTGCCCTATGCCTATCGTATTCGCGCACTATTTCGTTATAAAATTCTAACAAATTTTTAAACAAGACCTATGGCGTCGAAACCCGTGCTGACTACTATTAATCAAACCCCTACTTTCTAAGTGATCGATAATACGATCCCTAACTACGGATTCCAAAAGTTTACCGACAATTGACGTTAAGCTAATGGGCCTATAATTGCTAGCTACCGCGCGGTCGCCTTTTTTAAAAATAGGCGTGACGTTAGCTAATTTGAAGTCTTCAGGAATAATCCCCGTTTACCAACAACTTTAATATCTTTAATAAATATAAGGAAAATATCTTTCTTCATGGAAATACTTTATTTTTAATAGGTCACCACCATCATGACCATGATGATCGTGGTGATGATGTTTTTCTCCATGACCTTTGTGGTGGTGGTCATGGTGACCATAGTCCTTATGATGGCCATGGTGGCCTTTGTGACCATGGTGAGAATTATGACCCTTGTGGAAATCATGGTGACCTCCCTTCTTGAAGAATCCTTTGTGTCCATGATGGTCATGATGCTTTCCGCCCAAAAGAACAAAACATATTTCCATCAAAAATTGCTTCAATTCTGATACGAATGAATTTCCATATAAGTCAAGAAATCAAAGAGAAAAAATATTTAAAGAATTTTACATGATGTTTTCCTCCTTTGTGGTGTCCTCCTTTGTGTCCTTTGAAATGCTTGTGGAAGTGGTCATGGTGATCGTGATACTTCTTGTGGTGACCATCATCGTGGTACTTTTTGTGATGACCGTGTTCATGCTTGTGGTATACATTTTTAAAACCCTGTAAAAATAAAGGAATATAATGAAAACTACCCTCCCTCTTGCAAACGTCGGACAAAACGATATAAAGAGCAAAATTTCACTATAGCATTCATCTGCATACCTTATGATGATGTCCCTTTTTATGATGTCCTTTGTGTCCATGTTTATGTCCCTTGTGTCCTTTGTAACCTTTATGATGATCACTGTGGTGATGGTTTTTATGATGGTGACCCTTGTAATGTTTTTCATGTTTATCATGGAAACCCTTTACAATTTTTCAAAAGATAAAAATTTCAGGTTAAAAAGTAAAAATAATGGTGAATCCAAATTAATTATAAAATATACCACTTACATCATGTTTGAGAGTAAAATGGTCGATTAAAAATAAAACAACTTACGAACTAATATTATCAACCACGATTTATCTAATAGCGATTTTATTTCAGAATTTTGGATGATAAATTTCTTTTAGACAAACCCAGAAAATGGTATAAACCACTTCATGATCGTTACAGCCAAAACGCTTTAATTCATACCTTTTTGAAGTGTTTATCGAAGTCTCCATGATGGTGATGTTTGTGTCCGTGTTTATCATGGACACCTTTGTGTCCTTTGTGACCATGTTTATGATGATGACCCGCTTTGTGATGTTTATGGTGACCATAATGTTTTTTATGACCATGATGGTGGTGACCTATTAAAAATAAAGTATTTCCATGAAGAAAGATATTTTCCTTATATTTATTAAAGATATTAAAGTTGTTGGTATCCCATACCTTCTGAGGGTGTCAAGTCGTGAGAAACGACAACCGCTACTTGTTGGCTCTCTGCATAGCTTAGATCATGATCGGGAATCCCTTCACCGATTGCCAACGAACTCTCCTCGCTCTTTCGAGCGATGGAAAGGTTCAGGTAGGCAAAAGCTGCTACCAGAACCAACACTAAACGCGGTAACTGTAAACAGATGAAAAATATCGTTATAACATCGGATAATTCTTTGTTTTTATTGAGAACATATAACCTTTCACAAGTATTCTCAGGGAATTAACCTTGTCCACTCTCAAGGCGTCATGAAAGATTTTTGGTTTTAAATTCGCATTGGACACCCATTAACATTATTAAATATGACAATGATTTTCAAAAGACTAAACAGGTCAAACAGCTCATGATCTTTCATCTTCAGAGAAAGATTTAGACAGATTGGAAAGAGAGTTTCTCCGCATTTTCCATTATTGGAAATCATCCTTTTCCTCTTCTTTCTTTCGAAATGAGCTCTTCAAATAAGTTTAGTTGCAAAACAACCGTTAGATTTTTGTTAATTCTGAAAAATTTCACTGAAACTTTAAATGTTTTCACAACTTACCTTGTTCATCCCTCAAATCTGTAAAATAAAAACAAAGAACAGTTGTTATTGGAATGGCCGATGGCCGACCACTGATGCTTTGAGTTAAAAAATGAATTCCTATTTGAAAGGCTGAATCAGAGAGGCATAAATATTTTTTTATTTTTTTTAACTATTGTTACAAATAATACGAATTTAATACATAACAGGAGAGTCGATGTGGTATGGTATGAAAATACATTAATATTTGTAATATTCTTTTTAGAAATAAATTTCAAAATATTTCCTTTGAAATGAATATACATACTCGTATATACAATATACAGTATATGTATATATTGCACATTAAGTTTCAGATACAAGCAAAAGATTTTCTGTTTTGCAAACCATCGTTCTCTTTATGAACAAAAGCAGAGGAGAAGCAGCTTGTACCTTCATTTACAAGTATATTGAAAGACAATGTAATAAACAGACTTCTGCGTATAGTTCATCTCTATTTCAAGTATCAACGTTTTGAATAGGATATTCAAATAGGCCTTTGGGTTCATAATCCTTTCAAGCGCGCTGGTCTTTATTTTGTATTGCAGATACTCTTGAATTTATGGTTGCCATTACATGACATCTTAAGGACAAGATGCATTACAAGCTGGAGTTTCCTCTACAAGGACACATAAATACACACTTCTTAATAACAAATACTTACACGTCACCTTATTTCCGTTATTCGTAAAGTGGAATAATAACTCAGCATATTTGCAATTCTAACCATTTCTTTCATACAAGACTGTTTATTGTTTGCATCTTTACATTTTTATTCTGTTCGATTCCATTTAATAGAAACGTAAATGTAAAATATTAGTAATTATTACAAAAAATAACAGTTGTTCCTTTATTTTCTTGAAAAGTATTTATAATAATTTTTTTTATTGTAATTTTCTCATATCTGATCACCTGAATTAATATCACAGCTCTTATATAAAGACGTCACTATATTCTAAAGGTATCTCAACATGTCGCTAAATTGGTCTCAACTTTCTAGTGATTTCAAATTACTAATTTCTGAATATTTCACTAATTGCTTTGCTGCACATTTAACTAAACGTTTTGCTAAGCATTTGGTTTTACATCCAGCTAAATGTTTCAGATATTTAGTTTGTTTCAATTTTATGTATCATCAGAAAGTTCATTTTTTAATCTTTACATATATAAAAATTAGGGTTTTTTCCTATCTGTTCTCTGTTCTCAATTGTCAGATTTTTGTTGGAACAAAGCTAAATATTTGAAACATTTATACGGCTGTAAAAACGACGACATGTTTAGCAAAACGTTTACTCCAATGACCAACAAAGTAATTAGGACCATAAAACAATCTAACCTAATATACAGTACAGTGTAATAATAATAATAATAATAATAATAATAATAATAATAATAATAATAATAATATTAATAATACTGGTTTACACAATGTTGGCATTAACGTTTAATTTTTGCAGTTTAATTACAGTATTCTTATCTGAATATGCCGTTGGGAAGTATGACAGCTTTTCGGGTAAAATGAACATTATAAAAACTCTAACATTCTCAACAAACATTTACGGCCAATAGGGAATTACGAACAATTATATGTATGTGTGTTCTTGTCACTTGTTCCGTAATAACGTAATTTATTGTTATGTTATAATGTTGGTCTGAAACATTATAACATTATAATAACATAACAATAAGTTACAAGTTAGCTTCATTTATACACTAAATAAATTATGTTAATTAAACATCTAAAGTTTGCATGACGAAATGAAAAACAAATTTAGAATTCTTTTCCTTAGTACAGTATATGTTTTAAAATTATGATTTGAGCAATATAACCTAGACAATAGTGATACGAAGACCAGGTTAAGTAGCACCAAATTCTCTAGTTTTTCAAATGTTTGCGACTAGATCCGCCGATAGTAACATCGTGTTCTATCTCAGCCTGGTTCTTAGAACTTTTACAAATTTTCACAACAAACAAATCCAACACAGTTACCAAATGAACTTCCATAAGTAGAAAAACAAATATCAAATATTATTTGGTATTAAAATAGTACATGGACTATTGTAAACTACTGAACTTACGTGGAACAAAAATTGATCGGGAGATATACTTTGGAAATATTAAAAAAAGAAAAAACCATTCATAACCTTCAGTACTACGACTGATTTATACAGGGTGATTCACTCGCTGGTAGCTCCAGAGTATCGCTGATACGATACTCTGGGGCTAGCAAGGAGTGAATCACCCTGCAAGGAGGTATATTTCGCTGAAATAAGCTGAAGACGATTCCAAATACCTCATTTTCAAAGGAATACAGATATGAAAACAAATGAAAATCTAACAGGACAACACACCAAAGAAGGGTAGTTGAAAGAAGAAGACACATTTAAAGATAAGTGAAAATTTTAAATAAAATAAATTAATCATTTTAACTTATTAAAATACAAAGCAGTTATTTTAATTTTTTCAAATCTCTAAATACTTTGCATTAGGGTGAGTCGAAATTCAAAACAAGTGTTATTTTATTTGGAAAGTTGTTCTTATTCTCAAATACTCATTTATGAAAGTTGTGGCTTTTTCGATCAGGTTTAGGGGTCCCAACTCAGGCTTGAATGCGGAAACTATTTCTATATAAGTAATTTCGGTGCTACTTTAGTATGCGGTCTACCTACGATTCGGCGGTCTACCTTTTAATTATAGTTTCTTATCTTGTCTACTAATTGCTTGTTTACATCCCAATATCAATCGCCCTTGACGATTGGTTAGGTTTAGTCATGATATTTTCGTTAGTTTTAACGAAAATATCATGACTAAACCTAACCATTCGTAGGTAGACCGCATACTAAAGTAGCACCGTAATTTCAATAGCTACGTTGGAAATTGGGTGCTACTGTAATATGCGGTCTACCGTTAAGTTTCTACTGTAGTATGCGGTCTACCGTTCAAAATATTTAAAAGGAATTGAAAATGAATTGAAAGGAATTATAATTTAATTTACACAATTAAGGAATTATTAAAGAAGTTAAACATTAAGGAATTATAAAACATTAACACATTAACACATTAAAAACATTAAATGACAAAATTACAAAAACGAAAAAAGTATTAGCATCTGTATACAGTTCGAACATTATTTAAAAAAGCAATAAACAAATCGTCATCTTTTCTAAGTACTTTCCAACAGTAATAGTCAAGGTGCGATTGTAATAATTGATGCATAATTGACGCATAATTGCTAGACCGCATACTTAACGGTAGACCGCATACTACAGTACCCCCTTGATGATTGGTTAGGTTAAGTCGTGATATTTTCGTTAGTTTTAACGAAAATATCACGACTTAACCTAACCAATCGTCAAGGGCGTACAATTAACCTAATAATAAAATAATAAGAGGATAAGAAGCTATAATTAAAAGGTAGATCGCCGAATCGTAGGTAGACCGCATACTACAGTAGCACCGGAAATTGTTTACTTTTGGACCACTGTCAGAATAAGGATTAAACAAAATCTGTATGAGTTTGTTTTTTGTTTAGTTTTTATAATTAAAACGCTTAATAACAAACGTTACAATGCACCAAAAATGAACATAAATTAGAAAATTGTTGGACTTTACAAACAATGATAGGGCCTAATTACCAAGAAACGGAGCATTCCAATGCGTAAATTTTAAGATAAACTAATTCAAAGTGAACCAAAATATATTGAGTGAATATTCAATTTTACGTTAATTTCCCTTAAAAAGTTTTAAATTATTCATGTTCAGATCTTTAAACTACAACATCAGAATGTAACAACAAAAAATATTTGCAACAAATCCGACTCCTTAAAGAAGTGCAATTAATAACCTACACAAAGCCTTTTCTGGATTCAATTTGGGTTGTGATTTCTTTGATTTTTTACTGGAAACAATCATCCAATGCCGAACTTTGTGATCAAAAACTTTTTTATGAACTCTTATGACTTCTTTCACTAGTTTTTCAACATTTTGACTATGGCATGTGCACAGTGCATTAGTGTTCAAATATATGAAAAGACTGCATCTACTAAAGTTTGTTATGAAGTACACAGAGCGTCGTATTATCATCACTTTGTAGAAAATCCTTCTGTCAGCTACAGCCGCTATTTTGATATATATCTCTATCTGAGTTTTTTACATATTGGCGAAATTTCATCAATCTGTAGAACAAATTCATTTTTTTTCAACTGATTTCATTCATTTGAAATTGAAATTAAACATAAATTCTGCTTATTTTGGAATTATTCATGTTCATATTTACCCCATGAAGCCTAACTGAATTCAGATTAAAATTTTATATTTTCATTTAAAATGTTTATAGTATTCCGAGAAATATTAATTTTTAATTAGTAATTAATCATATTTTCGGAAGAAAGTACATCCTTTGGAAACTGAAAAACTCGTATTAATTCTTTATGGACGAATCTTTAGTACGGTCATGTTATAAGTACAGCAATCCCTCACTATAGCGCAGTTCACAGTGAGCGGTTTCGATATTGCGCTGTTAAAATACTTTATGCCCATTGTTTACTTATAGCAAGTTATTCCCCGATATAGCGTTATTTGCGCGAGTTCATTTTGTTAAAATAATAAAATAAATGTGCCCACCTTATAAATATAACAAAAACACATCGCGTTTAACCCTCTACCGCCGTATTGGTGAAAATACGTACCGTTTCAAATACACATATTTAGACTCAACCCTACAAAACCGTTCGGCGTTAAAGGATTAAATTAAAGTTAAAATCATATCAAACATTAATAACATACTGTATAATAAAAGCGCCTTAACCTTCCATCTCTGTCACAGAAAAACCTGTAAACACGCTTGAATCCTTTTTTAAAGCAAAACCTTCCACCTCTGCCAAAGAAAAACCAGTAAGCGTTGAGTCCACTCCTCTACCAGGAAGTCCAGACAGCCGTTCTTCATTTGACAGATTCGATGTCCCTGAAGCTGCGTAAACCCGATCTTATTTTGATACGTTTTTTTATACATTTTATACGCCATTTTATTTTGTGTTTACGCTAAATATGTCTTTGTAATAAAGTTGTCACTATTTACTGTCTGTTTCTGTTCATCATTTAGTAATTAGGAATGAAATTAACATCTTTTACATTTATTTATTTTTCAGAGAAACAATTAAAGTTATTTACATTGATTCCTATGGGAATATTGATTTCACTAAGAGCTGTTTCGGTTAGGGCTCCGATTTCGCGGAACCACTTAAGAGCGCTAAGTGATGGATTGATGCTGTTTATATAAACCTTAACATTTTGTAGTATGATAGGCATAGAGGATTAAATCTGAATATGTAAATGATTGACAAAAATACAATTATATACATTTAATTTCCTCTACATTTCATTTATGTACAGAGATCGCCATAGACATATAAAGGGCATTTCATATTATTATATGCATGCATTCATTGCGCATGTGCAAAATTTTCTCTCGCGCATACGTTACTTGGGGAAAATTTACAGACATTTTCAATATTTTTAAAAAATATTTCTCAGGGCAAAAATTTTAAAATTTTAGACGCAAAATTATATCAATATAAAATTGATGTGAAGTAATTTTACGTCATCTTTAGAATTTGTAGAAAATTTTCAAGCATTTGTAGGGAATTGGTTCATTGGTAAATAAAATGAAAAGCTAATTACAATTAAACTGACGTAATTTTGGCTCAGTGTAGTTAAATGTGGTAGTTTTCATTTAGAAAGAAATATTATCAATTTTAGAAATTTTCAGGCTTTTAACTCCGTATGAATTTCTAGGAAATACAATCATCTGTAGTCACATGGTCCTAAAAGTCGGTTTTCATTCATACACCAACAATGTGAAAAAAATTAGTGTTTACGAAGCCAAAATTTATTTTTTAATGTTGTCTGTCCATCCAACATGTTTAAGTGAGGACACTGAGTTCTAGAGTTCGTTCTTGTAATGATAATGTAGAAATGAGTACAATGGACTTGATTTGCTGAGCGCTGTGCGAGAATCCGAGAATCTATTAATCTTGATTCATTGTTGTCCATCCTCTTTTAATTAATCCAAAAGTTGATGTAGAAAAGTACAGGGTGTCCGAGAATTATCTGTACAATTTTTGGCTGTTATTAAAAGTCAACCATGAAGTGTAGAAATTCCAGTGTTGCCCCATTTTACAGAGAATCTCATTAAGTTTTTTCTGATACCAAGTTTTGACAAGTTTTTTAGAAATTCCAGTGTGTCCGAACATTATCTGTACAATTTCATCTTTTAATAAAATTCTTGATAACACACGTAAAATTCTTAAACAAGATTATTTAGAATCTGTATTTTCAAAAGTTTCTTTTATTAAAGTAACGTTGTTACAAACATTCGATATGTGCACCATTAGTGATTCGCAAAACATCCAATCGATATTCCAAATGTTGCCATGTACGCTGCAGCATATCCACATCAATTCGCTCAATAGCAGCTGTGATTCTTGCTTTTAAATCATCAATGTCTGTCACCCGCGTACATTTCTAAAAGACTTGTCAAAACGTGATATCAGAAAAAACTTAATGAGATTCTCTGTAAAATGGGACAAAACTGGAATTTCTACACTTCATGGTTGACTTTTAATAACAGCCAAAAATTGTACAGATAATTCTCGGACACCCTGTATACTGTTACATAGTAATGTAATTTAAATGTAATAGCTTACTCTAAATATAATGATACTGTAACTAAACTCCGGTGGGAACATAAAACAAAATATAACTTCTTTTTATTGATTTAACAAAAATAATTAAAAAATGTATAAAAATGTATTATTTACATTAAATAAATGTTTAATTCGAAACTCATAAAAAGTATTCACTTCATAAAAACAAAACGATTTGATCAGGGAAAATAACACTTATTAGTGGTGATGATGGTCGTGGTGACCGTGATGATCGTGGTGACCATGATGATCATGATGATGGTGTTTTCCTCCATAACCCTTGTGATGGTGGTCATGGTGATCATAGTCCTTATGATGGCCATGGTGGCCTTTGTGACCATGGTGAGATTTATGTCCCTTGTGGAAGTCATGATGACCTCCCTTCTTAAAGAATCCTTTGTGTCCATGATGGTCATGATGTTTTCCGCCCTAAAAAACAAAACATCTTTTTATTAAAAACTGTTTCAATCCCAGTAACATTGAAACATCATAAAAGTCAATCAAGAATTCAAATATGAAATATTTAAAGAATTTTACATGATGTTTTCCTCCTTTGTGGTGTCCTCCTTTGTGCCCTTTGAGGTGCTTGTGGAAGTGGTCATGATGATCATGGTACTTCTTGTGGTGACCATCATCGTGGTACTTTTTGTGATGACCGTGTTCATGCTTGTGGTATACATTTTTAAAACCCTATAAAAGTAAAGGAATATAATAAAAACCGTATTCTCTCCACCAAACGTTGGACAAAACGATATGAAGATAAAAATTTCATTATTACATTAATCTGCATACCTTATGATGATGTCCCTTCTTGTGATGTCCTTTGTGTCCGTGTTTATGTCCCTTGTGTCCTTTGTAACCTTTATGATGATCACTGTGGTGATGTTTCTTATGATGATGACCTTTGTAGTGTTTTCCATGTTTACCATGGAAACCCTTCAAGAATTTTCAAAAGATAAGTTTGGAATAAGAAAATGAAAATGGTGAATCCAAATGAATTATGAAATATACCACTTGCTAATGTATCAGATTAAAGAGTTCGATAAAGAAGAAGAACAATTTAAACATTAATATTACCAATCACGATTTAGCTGAAAATGATTTTACTTCAGAATTTTAGATGATGAATTTCATTTAGCTAAAAGTAGAAAATGACATAAACCACTTAATGATTGTTGCAAACGAAACACCTTAATTCTTACCTTTTTGAAGTGTTTATCGAAGTCTCCATGAAGGTGATGTTTGTTTCCGTGTTTATCATGGAAACCTTTGTGTCCTTTGTGACCATGTTTATGATGGTGACCCGCTTTGTGATGCTTATGGTGACCATAATGTTTTTTATGACCATGATGGCCATGATGGTGGTGACCTATTAAAAATAAAATAGTTCCATGAAGGAAAACATTTTCCTTATATTTATTAATTAATTAAAGATATTAAAATTGTTGGGATTCCATACCTTCTGAGGGTGTCAAGTCGTGAGAAACGACAACCGCTACTTGTTGGCTCTCTGCATAGCTTAGATCATGATCGGAAATCCCTTCTCCGATTGCCAACGAACTCTCGTCGCTTTTTCGAGCGATGGAAAGGTTCAGATAGGCAAAGGCTGCTACCAGAACCAACACTAAACGCGGTAACTGTAAACAGAGAAAAAGTAATATTTGTCAGCGGATGATTCTAATTTTTCATTGTTAAAAATTTATTTTCTTTTTAGTATGCTCGAGGAATCACTACTTGCCACAATCGAGTCTTCTAAAATGAATAATAATTGTGTGAAATTTACGTAGCTACACTTAAATAGCTTTAAGCCTCATGCATAATTCTCTTTGGAGAAATAAAATAAAATTTCCATTTAATAAGTAGTATTTTTGTACCAAAGAAAATGTATATTTTGAAATTTTTACTTCTTTTAGATTTTATATTGTATCTTTGTTCATACTTTGGTACGAGATTGCTATAGGTACGTATTCCTGCTATAGGTACGTATTCCTGCTATACGATATACATCCTAAATTTTGTACAATTATCTTAAAATATGAAGCTGAATACTATTTTTTTCAACGCACCTTGTTCATCCCTGCAAGAAGGAAAACAAAACCAAGAACAGTGTTTATTCCCAAAGGCCGATGATCGACTACTGATATTTCGATGAAAAAATTAATCTATTTATACTTTTGAATTTGTATTTGAAAGTTTAAAGTGTTAAATTTGTTTTCATCGAGTGATTTACTCTGAAATCTCTCCGAGGAAACCAAGCGTCGATTTTATTTAGGCCTCAGTAATTTTTGGACAATCCTAATGGTATTTCTAACGGTGACGGCGCTTTTACAGACTTCCGTCAGTGAGTCTTCTATCTTTGTTATTGCTATATGGCTTCAAACCAAAACTGTGATATATATATATATATATATTATATTGCTCTTCCAGAATACAAATGGTACCTTCTTAAAGCAACGGAATGGGTGGGTACGTGGCACACCTTTTGAAACATGATGTCTTTCAGGTGAAGTTTTCATTCCAAAACAAAAGCAGGAGGTTCTTAGTTAAAATGAATACGTAATCTTGTGGATTCAGATGTCCCTCTACGAACACAAAGTCAGTTTTTTCAGAGTACCAAATGTCTGCTCACACTCTAATAACAGAACAACCACATTTCTTATTAGGTTACATCAATTTGGAATTGAACACATCTACACATGTTCTCCATACCCAGATCCATCCTCCTGAAGCAAACTGCTGGACTCTTGATTTATCTGAAAAGACAACAGAGTACCAAAACTGATCAGTCTTGTCCTTTATCTACATGGACCAATCATATTGTTTCCTTTTATTAGTATCAGAGAGCAATGGCTTCCGTCTACCTAAACATCATTTGTACCCAATGATGATTTATGGTTCTGAATACAAATATTCCATTCTGGATTTAAAAATATATCATAAATGTAGTAACATATACAGTAGACCTATGGACATGTAGGTATTGACAAATTATTACTTTCACCATCTACATTTTGAGACCACCAATGCAGATGAAGCACACCTACAACTCCCCTTTTATATACTAGTTTTGGTCATGTTATGTCCAACCTTGTTCGACTCTGGTTCACTTTGATTCAAATTCTTGTCCCACATTTGGTCTATGTGTTAAAAGTGATAAAAGTGAAGATTTTCATTATTATTTATGTAACGTTTCAATATGAATCACATTACTTCTCTATGATACAACTCAGAATGGTCCCCTGACAAACTTTTATGTTACACACAGACTGTGCGTGCAACAAGGAACAAGGAACAAAGAACAAGTTCTTTGTTCCATGCACGGTCTGTGTGTAACATTATTTCTGTATATGTTTAGTCAAAGCTAAAATATGCTCCTCCCACGTCTCTGCCATGTTAAAAAGTTTTAAAACAAAGAACATAGTTCTCCCCATACCACTGAGTTATAAATCACAACACTGGTTTGATTATTCCTAAGACAAGACCAAACTATCATGACCCATGGTACAGTTTTTGACGAGAGCGTGCAACAGAGGTTCTATACAGGCTTCTATGACTAGTCGTTTTTACCCTAACGCTGAATCCCTTCAAAAGTGAATAGAACTGATAGTGGATGGAGTTCAAGGCACATCGTCCACGGGATATAACAATATAACCTTTTGCGAAGGGAGTATACAGACCAAACGGCAAGTCTCATTAACAAAATTGGGTATTATTTAAACGTTTGACATGTCATGAATATAAAAAAATTGTAAATATTGGAAGGAACGATGAACACTCCAAACAAAGAACTCATCACTTATTGCAGATGAAGAAATCTGACGTCGTTCCATTCTCACAAAATGGCGCCACTTTTAGTCAATTTGGCGCCCATTTTGGTCAATCTTGGTGCCCCTTCCAAATGCTTTATTTTCTATAATAAATTTGGTGATAATTGGATAGATATTATGATTCTATTAAACTAATTTTGTAATTTGTTTGATTGATTTGAGTTTGATTTAGTTTCAGTTATGTTAAGTTGGTTTGATATATTGTATTAATACTTTTTTTGTGTAAGAAGTGTTTATTTTAATTTCATATAAATAATTAAGTATTATTTATGTGTAATATTTTTATTATTTGTAAAATAATGCTTTCTTATATAATTTTGGCTTTTGTTGTGTGTGTGTGTGTGTGTGTGTGTGTGTGTGTTGATGAGGAGTGTCTGCGCCTGTATAAGTTGTTGATTGTCATTTAGGAGTAAACTATCAGGTACTGCACTGATTAAAAAAATATACTTAGAGCTCGATTTCTATGCACAATTAATGAAAAGGTTCTAATATCGCTCGGCTACCGGGGCTTCGTCGTGGACCCCGCCTGGGGAGCTCACAGCGCTCCCCTAAACCTCCTAACTGTATGCTCAGTGCTCGCTCCGCTCCCACTTCGTGGTATTTCCTGTAAAAAGATGATGGTATACGTGGCGCCTCTCTAAAGGTCTGCCCCCACCCTTTCAAAAATTCTAGATCCGCTACTGTTTGTAGGGCTTCACGATTCAAACTCTGGATGCTGGAAAAATGTACCAAGTACTCGTCAACAGACACCTGAATCGCTGGAAAAGGTATTTAATAAGCATGTTCTGCAAAAGGATTGTGCAACCTGTCACACCTCACAGTACACTCCTGAACGGAAGAAACCAAAAGGATTAGAACTACTTCCTTGTTCTCAGAGAAGTCCGAACATGAATCCTACTGGGCACGTCTGGGCCAATCTTTAGTGCCATTTACGGAAATAAGGTCTCCCTACACATTTATCAATCTAAAAGAAATATTAAATTAACTTTTACAAAATTTGGACAAAGACGTCATTCAAAATTTCATCTCATCGATACCACAACGTGCCCAAGACCTTCATGAAGGACAAGGAAACGCTATAAAATATTGATTGCATGTAGGGGGATTACGTGTGTTTACCTATTTATCCCATTTCATGGAACAGGGGTTCCCAAATGGGGGTACGCTACGCGAGAAGGTTCTCAGGGGTACGAGCATCCTGCTTTGACACTAACTTTCAAATGGAAAAGTACTCTCAAAAACCGGTGTAGCGGCTACACCGTTGTTTGAGCAATTTTGAGTAGGGGTGGTACGGGGAACTTGCCTAAGCATCGAGGGGTACGCAACCGAAAAAAGATTGGGAACCTCTGTCCTAGAGGTTTATCTACGTTATCGGTAAAAACTATATTTACTTTCTGGGTGCTCATTTTATTCCTGCGGGTCTCTGTATAAAATTTTGATTGAGATTTCACATAAAAGAATTAATTTTTCATATTCAACAATAAGTTCGTTTGCGTATTGTAAATGAATTAATACTTTTTACTTATGATATTTATAATTTATTTATAATTTACATAATATATTTATAATATTTATAATTTATTTATTTACATAATATATTTATAATTTATTTATAATTTATTTATAATTTACATAATATATTTATAATTTATTTATAATTTATTTATAATTTACATAATATATTTATAATTTATTTATAATTTACATAATATATTTATAATTTATTTATAATTTATTTATAATTTACATAATATATTTATAATTTATTTATAATTTTTTATAATTTACATAATATATTTAGAATTTATTTATAATTTATTTATAATTTACATAATATATTTTAATTTATTTATTAATTTACAATATATTTATAATTTATTTATAATTTATTTATAATTTACAAATATATTTATAATTTATTTATAATTTACATAATACATTTTTAATTTATTTATAATTTACATAATACGTTTAATTTATTATTATTTACATAATATATTTATAATTTATTTAAAATTTACATAATATATTTAAAATTTATTTATAAGTTACATAATATATTTACAATTCATTTCTCATATTCAACTGCAAGTTCATTTATGTATGCTAAGTAATTTTTTTTTGCAGGAAGGAGGGGCCAAGGGCGAATGCTGTATATTACTTAATCATAGCTACATACGAGTTCATTACAAATTTATACCGGGGAGAAGAAAGTGACCAGAACTGAGGTGTGGGTAGAAAATAATTGGATTCGTTAACGCGACAATGCACCGGCTTACCGAGAGCTGTTAGTCACATAATACAGGGTGTCCCAAAATGAATATACCAAAAACAAGTATTATTTACCGTTTTACTTTTACAGGTATCGAAAAAATTTAAAAAATCACGTGATTGAGGTGGTTTCAAATTTTGTTAATAGCCGTTTACATTTACATGTACGTATGTATTTGACTGAGGCTGGCACAGTTGTTCTACTGTATACATCGTACTCTCCAGACCTTTCTCCTTGGGATTTTTACATTTTCCACGAGTGAAAAGTCACCTAAAGGGGCACCATTTTTTTAAGCACTGATGATGTTGTAGTAGCTGACAGAGAAGCACTAAAAGAGATTACCAAACCGGGTTTCAGTCATGTTTTGAGGAATTTTACAGGCGTTGGCAGAAGTTTGTGTAACTAGACGGACAGTATTTTGAAGATGTAGGCTAAATGTTAGATTACACACCAAAATTGTGTAACGGATCAAATTTAGAAACGTTATGAACCAACTCCGTGTGTGTGTGTAATATATATATAATATATATATATATATTATATATATATAATAATATGCCACAGTCAATCTGTGAAACCAGTCATTTCACGTAATGCCTAAAGCATTTCGCGTAATACCTGTGACCCTTAAACATAGGTAATACGCATTACTAACCTAACCAACCTAATCTAACCTAACTAACCACCCTAACTTACCTAAAACTAATCTGCACGAAGTCATCAATCATCAAATTTCTAGGCATACGTGAAATGACTGGTTTCACAGACTGACTCTAACATATATATATAATAAACTGTATATATTAAGCGGTAACTATTAACTATGAACAATACAATACACTATTTCCGGTATGAATTTTGTAAATGAAAAGAAAAAATTATGATTCGTTTTGGCAATAAAAGCAATTTTAAAACTATTTCTTCCTCTCTTTGAAAACGATGTATTTCAGCTGAAAACAATGCACCAAATGTTAGTCCATAAAATGATTATAGAGTTCCGATTTCTTTCTTACATCATTGCATCTTCGTATGAACTTGTACAACGAAACTGTTACGTTGTTTCAAACGCTTTAGCAATAAGAAACAAGCGCATGACAATAAACCGCAGAAGAAAGGTTTATCAGCTTACAAATAAATAATTTTTAAAATAAATTAGACATTATATACCGTTTTAAAAATTCTGAATAATGTATAATTCAAATGATTAGCTGAGAAGCGGACTAACCACATCTGATATGCAGAACCAAACGCGAGTCAAGTTATTATGGGTTTGGGGTAAGTTAGGTTAGGTTAGATTAAGCTAGGTTAGGTTATGCTAGGTTAGGTTAGATTATGTTAGATTAAGCTAGGTTAGGTTATGCTATGTTAGGTTAGATTATGTTAGATTAAGCTAGGTTAGGTTATGCTAGGTTAGGTTAGATTATGTTAGATTAAGGTAGGTTAGGTTATACTAGGTTATGTTAAGCTATGTTAGGTTATGCCAGGTTATGTTAGGTTATGTTAGATTAAGCTAGGTTAGGTTATGCTAGATTAAGCTAGGTTAGGTTATACTAGGTTATGTTAAGCTATGTTAGGTTATGTAAGGTTATGTTAGGTTATGTTAGATTAAGCTAGGTTAGGTTATGCTAGGTTATGTTAGGTTATGTTAGGTTAAGTTAATATTTTAAAGTGTTTATTGTTTGATCTTGACATACTCATAGTAACAGAAGGATGGAATTTGCCGAGATATTTATAACATGTTAATAATGAAAAAGTCGTATATTTTAAAGGTTATTTTTGTTATATACAGAATGACTACGGTTTAAACAGTAAAGTTCGCTAAGCCTTGACGATGAAGTACCCCAAAAAAGGTCTCTTGTGACTTAATCTTCCAGTTAATAAAACTTTCTAACATTAACCGAAAAGGTTCTTGTTTTGGAATATATCGTAGGGTCAAAAGGGAGAACCAGTAAGTTCCCAGTTAGTGTCTATACGGTCCCCAATTCGGAACCAAATTGGACATGGTTTACGCGGAAACGGTTTTAAATTTTAATGTTAAACGGAATTTTACTGTTAACAGTGTAATTAATATATATATATAATTATTATTTCATTAAAATTTGATGATGTCTATTAATTAATGAGGCGAAACGTGGCTGCGTTTGTTCATTGTCACTGAGTTACTAACTACGCTCGTTCCTCACGTGCCTCCATGTTAATTATGGTTTTATGGTCATTTGCCAATGCCGACAATAATCATGGTTAGGAAAGTAAAATATTATTATTATTATTATTATTATTATTATTATTATTATTATTATTATTATATTTCTAAGTTGTCTATAAGACATTCTGAACGCTAATATTTAAACCCAGAAGGTCAACGTGGCTTATCACGATAAAAATCCATTTGTTTACCAGGAAATGATGTCTTCTGTTGTACGCAAGTTAATTTTTATTATTGTTTAGTAACAATAAAGTGTTTAATTCAACCCATAAATGTAATTTTCATTGTAGTGTTACGTAAATCCGACACTAGTCGTTATGTGTGCGATCCCACACTCGCTTTCTAGGGTTAACAGGGTACGTGCATTCTTCTTTAGCAATATTCTCTCTTCTCTATCAGTTTGAATTTAATAAAAATATATGCATTTGTTGAAAATGTAGTTAGTAACATTTTACGTTACATGAATCCAAAGAAAATTTCAACGCTCGCAAGCTTTTTGGATTACAGTAAAGATTTCGAGGTATTTTATTATCATATGGAGTAGAGATAAACAAACTCTCCATATATGATATTTGTGGCATTAGTGGCTGAGGAGTTCTTCAAAATGCACATTTTGAGGGTATTAGAATCTCTAGTTGCGTTTCAGTTCATGTGGGTGGTGTTCTTCAAGGACAGGCTTTGTTGCCCCTAGTATTTATTATTATTATTATTTGCCTAAATGACACTTAGTTTGGCCGTTAATTATATTTATATGTTAATTAATGATATAATTATTTTTATGACCTTCAATACCAATTTCATACCTCTCACGAATCGTGCGAATCGCGAGAGTAGTAATGGAGTGAAGGGGAGGGGAGGGAGAAAGAGATTTACTGAAACGGGAAATTTTGCCACACGTACCGCGACGTGAGGGGAAAAAAGTGCTAAAAAATGTGAAGGTTTTTAAAAAGAGTTAAGAGGAAAAAAGGGTAAAAAGGATTAAAAATGGGCAAAGAGTATAAATAAAAGTACAAGGGGATTAAAGGGGATAAATAAGAGTAATAAAAAGGGGATAAATAAAGTAGTAAAAGGAAAATAAAGTATGAAATGAATTAAAAAGGCTGAAAGGGCTAAAAAAAAAAGGTTTAAGAAGGCTTAGAGAGAGAGAGAGAGAGAGAGTTACAAGGAGTTACAAGGACAAGAGGAAGTCTCAAAGACCTTTCGGGCCACTCAGGGATGTTCCTGTTATTAAACTAGTTAATTTTTTAACTATTTTAGTAGTAATAGTAGGAAACTGGATAAAAAAGCATAAGACTCTCTCTCTCTCTCTCTCTCTCTCTCTCTCTCTCTCTCATTACTTTTATTTTTACTTGTACTTTTATTTACAATAGTCCTACTTTTGTTTAAATATGTTTATTACTTTTATTAGTACTTCATGGAAGCTATTTTTTCATTCTATCCCAAATCCTAACCTGTCCTAGTCGTACTTCACACGCACATACTGTACACAATTTGGTACACATATCCATACATACACGCACACTTACCGGAACCGTAGACCTTTCATTATTATTATATATATATATATATATAAAGGGTGTTTGAAAACTTTCTGTACAAATTGTAATGGGGGATAGGCAACACCAAGACAAACCCTTTTCGTCTATAAGTATGTCCGCTGACGTCACCATTCGGCGCGAGAGGGCGCCGCTGCAATTGGCTAAAAGGTGAAGTGGGCTAGACTCGCGCTTGCCGCGGGCATTCTTAAATCGGACGTAGTACGCGTAACATGGAGCGCTTCACTACTGCTGAGATGGCTGACATGCATATGGTGTATGGGGCTGCCAATGGAAACGGAAGAGCTGCTGTGAGGTTGTACCGACAGCGCTTCCCAAACAGACGTGTGCCAAACCACCAAACGTTTGCGCATTTGCATCGGCGACTGCGAGAAACTGGAACATTCCATGCAAACATGCATGACAATGGTCGGGAGAGAAACGTGCGCACTCCTGACATGGAAGAAGAAATCCTACGGCGATTTGAGGACAATCCAAGCGCAAGCACGCGAGGTGTTGCACGTATCCTCGGTGTGAAACCACGACCTGGTCTGGAGAGTGTTGCACGAGCAGCAGTTACATCCGTTTCATCGTCAGAGAGTCCAGGCATTACAACCTCGGGATTACCCTCTTCGTGTGGAATTCGCACGCTGGTTTCTGCAGCAGAAAGCGGTGCAGCCTAATTTTCCGGCTTATGTTGCTGTTCTAGATGAGGCCTGTTTCACACGTGAGGGTGTGTTTAACATGCACAATTCTCACGTGTGGGCGCACGCAAATCCACATGCTACACGGGTGCATGCTCATCAAGAACGGTTCGCCGTCAATGTTTGGGCGGGTATCGTCCATGGCAAGTTGATTGGGCCGTACCTGCTGCCTGCCCGACTCGACGGGCGGGTTTATCGGATATTTCTTGAAGAAACGTTGCCGGAACTGCTGGAAGATGTTCCCGTGGCTATTCGTAGACGAATGTGGTTTCAACACGACGGGGCCCCAGCACACTCCCAACGATGTGCGGGATTATCTGAACGCCACTTTTGGGGGACGATGGATAGGCCGGGGTGGGCCCGTAGCCTGGCCACCGAGATCGCCCGATTTAACATGCCTCGATTTCTTCCTGTGGGGACACATGAAGAACCTCGTGTACGAGACTCCCATTTACTCAGAAGAAGACCTCGTAGCAAGAATCGCTGTCGCCGCTGGAACTGTTCCGAAATGCGGGAATCTTTCGACGTGTACGTCGGTCAATGCTTCGACGCTGTCGGGCATGCATTGATGCTACCGGTCGCAACTTTCAGCACCTTCTTTAAATAAACATGCCTTCTTTAAATAAACATGTACGCGTACTACGTCCGATTTAAGAATGCCCGCGGCAAGCGCGAGTCTAGCCCACTTCACCTTTTAGCCAATTGCAGCGGCGCCCTCTCGCGCCGAATGGTGACGTCAGCGGACATACACTTATAGACGAAAAGGGTTTGTCTTGGTGTTACCTATCCCCCATTACAATTTGTACAGAAAGTTTTCAAACACCCTGTATATATATAAAAAAAAAGACTAAAAGAGATTGTATATATATATATTATATATATATATATATACAGGCGTCCCAAAAAAATGTATACACACTTTAAATAATTATAAAGGCAGTGTTTATTAAAATACATTTCATTTTCAAAATGTAATAGAATCTACAGACATTATTTAATTGTTTTGTCAACGCCTGTTTTCAAACTGACGTCCGTTCTGGTCCAGGCACTGCTGATAACGCGAAGCAATGGAATCGCAAACATCACGAAACATTTCGTTTGGTATTTGTGTGCATTCTCGTTCAATGGCTGCTCTCAATTCAGCGACTGTTGCAGGTTTTATAGCGTAGACTTTGTCTTTTAAGTATCCCCATAAAAAAAGTCTAGTGGTGTGAGGTCTGGTGAACGCGGAAGGTATTCTACGAAACCCCTTCGTCCAATCCACATCCACATCGTGCCAAGTACCACTCGCAATACTCCACTTTTCGGTCCGGATCATCTTCATTAATAGCATGGACTAATCTTGGAATGTAACTTTTCCATTGACAGCGCTTCAAAATGCGTTGGACAGACGATTCTGAAATTCCTACTCACGACTCGCTTGCCGCACAGATTTTCTTGGGACTTTGGTGATACGTTTCCAGTACTCTTTCTTGCTTTGTGGGGCTTGTCGATGTCCGTGGTCTTCCGGAACGCTTCTTGTGGACATTCTGAACAGTTCCACGGCTTCAAACTTATCTCTAATTCGAGTGATGGTAAGTCGCGTTGGTGGATCTGTTTGAAACTCCTCCTAAACTGTCTTTGCACTTCAACTGCGTTTTCACACTTCAGTAGCATTTTAGAATGAATTTCCTTTGTTCAAAGCTTAGTCTGACTGCCATTATTAATTCTAATGGGTTTAACTTGGAAGAAAGAAACATCAATTGAGCTATCAGCTGTTAAAGTGTGTATACATTTTTTTGGGACGCCCTGTATATATATATATATATATATATATATATATAGAGGAGAGAGAGAGAGAGAGAGAGAGAGAGAGAGAGAGAGAGAGAGAGATATTGTTAAAATGTAAAAAAAAAAAACAAAGACAAAAATACAAAATAATGAAATTTATGAAATTTATAAAATTTATAAAAATAAAAGGTTCTGAAATGTAATTAAATGTAATTAAATTTAAAATATTAAAAATTACAGGTTTTAATAATTATTAATTTCAATAAAGAAAAAAAAATTAAAATTTACATAAAATTATTATGAAAAAATTAAAAATTAAAGATTTTTGTAAAAAAGTTAAAATGAGGCGTTTTAAATCAATGGTCATAATATTTCAAATTTATGTATGGACCCCTATTCTCTCCCCCAAATTCATGTGGGGGCATGGAGGTAATTTTTTTTTTGGAGGGGGGGGGGGGGGGGGGGGGTATCGTTTCAGTTCATGTAGTCAGCTTCCGGGGTGGCTCATCGGGTAGAACCTTTTTCCCTATAAGCGAAGATAAGACACTGAGATTAGGGGGTTCGACTCCCGTTGATGCTGGTAATAACAATTCAGGAGTTAGTGCAATGGGTCGTATTAGTATGGCCCTATGCGGTGTGCCAGTTTCTGGCCCTCATGACGGATTGTTAATATCGCAACAATTCAGTTTGAGACGTTCGTAAACGCTCGTTTTACGAGACGTTATTCATTTTTTTTACCTTCTGTAAAATTATTTATTTTACTTTTAAGTCTTTTCGAAAATTCGCCGTCGAAATACAGGGTGCCCATAAATTATATTTACAAATTCAATTGAAATTTAATTAAATTTGTAAAGGTAATTTATGGAATACCCTGTATTTTAAATTATTTTTTTTACAGAAATGCGAATAAAATAAAAAACGTTAAAATAATACTAATAAAAAGTAATATAAAGAGAGAAATTAAAAAAATACTAATAAAAATATTTCAGGTATGAAATTTTTTTTTTTTACAAATTTCTTTCTTTACAGTCGGTTGAAAAAGTCTTGTCTTCAAAGTTCATCTTTCTTTCCGATAAATATCAGTATGAAATATGACGCTTCACAACAGGACTTTTTGAACAAATTGGTTTATTTATTTTTTAATGTTAAAATCACAGAAGAGAATTAAATCCTTAACAATGGTTTTGCGAAGAACGTCGTGGCCACTTTGCAACACCGCTTCCCGTTAGATCGGCGAGGT
Source organism: Bathynomus jamesi (assembly GCA_023014485.1). NCBI lineage: Eukaryota > Metazoa > Arthropoda > Malacostraca > Isopoda > Cirolanidae > Bathynomus > Bathynomus jamesi. The sequence continues at coordinate 676,599 of JAJOZX010001331.1, forward strand.
TAAGCGACTTTGGGTTTATTCAGTAGTTGAATGGGTGGCCGTCTTCTGCGTTTAGATGGTGTGCAGCTCCTTCGATGGCTCGATTTCCACGTAAAGCTGTACGTCCCCTCCGTCACATAATATTTGTAGTTACGAAAGATGTTAAACAACCCTAAACAAAAGATACTTTCAACTCTTTTCAACTCTTTTAACTCTTTCAACTCCTTCTAACTCCTTCGAAGTTGATTGCTCAAGTTTATAATGGGGTGCTTTGCGGGAACAAATTAGATGGTGATGTATCAAACAATTTAATTCTTATAAACGGCTATACAAGTATTTATATATATATTCAATCCTTTGCTGAATCTAGCGATGAGGGATACATCAGTCCTTGAATGTTTTACAGGCCGACAAAGAACCTAAGATCCCCTCTAAGTTAGCCCATTAAAGAAGTTAAGAGAAAAGAGAAAAAGAAGAAAAGCAAATGAAAATGAAGAATGTTGAAAGTTCTCATCCCATTTTACATTTATAAATGTGTAAAATTTCACATAGAAATAACAGGGTTGCTTCATAGGAGGATTTCAGTTTAGAGTATTCTATAAACAGCGACAGTGTTAATCTTGACCATGTAACTGGAATACAAGGTCGGATTAAAGCATGGGCTAACGGGGCTACAGCCCAGGGCCACGCAGTAAAGAGGGCCCCCGAAAAAAGTAGAATAGAAACATTTTCTAACATATTTTTAGGAATTTAATATTGTCATTTGCCAAATTTTAGTTGAACTCTGGACTTACATGAACAAAATTTATTTTCATAGTGACGACATTCGACCTCATTTGTTAAATATTTTAACCGAGAGTGACAAACGTATACATACATTCCAGATTTTCAGTGAAAATAACCTAACCTAACCAATCTAACCTAACCACATCTGAACTAACCTAGCGTAATTTAACTGAGCATGATGTAACCTAACCAAACTGAATCAAACTTAACCTGGCCTAATTTAAACTAATTTAACATGAATTTAACTGATATGCATGAAGTCGAACTTTCCAACATGATGATGCATGTTTAGAAATTTAGCTGGCGAGATTATGCATTTTGGCTTTGCGGAGATCGACATTGTTCCGCTACTCCTAACTCTATAACCCTTTTCACACTTTTGCGAAAGGGTCTAAGGAGAATTTATTAATATTATTATTATTATTATTATTATTATTATTATTAGTGAAGTTTTTTAGTTACTGAAAAATCATTGGATAACTTCCATGAATCAGTGTACAGATTATAAAAAAAAATTATACTAGGTCAAGGGTCAGAGAACCTACGCATCCGAAGACCCACTCTTGTGGCTCTTACATTATAAATATATATTAATATGTTGATAATATATCATCTTTTAATTATTAATGTTTTATTTTTTATTATAAAAATAAAAGAGAGACAAGATTCTTATAGATTACTTAATTATGTATTTAACACTATCTCATATAAGTCTATTTACGGTATTATAATTATAAAACAATAGAAAAAATGTATTTATACCTGCGTTCCTATTCCTGATAATAATGACCTAATGTGGCTCCCCAAGCTCTTAAAGGTTCCGACCGATGTACTGGGTACAGAGCTAGTACTGATGAATATTTTTATTTACATTCCTTTAAACCATTGGTTCTCAACCGATGGGTAAATTACCCATCTGGGGTAATGACAACTGTTTTGTGAGGTAATGACACGCGATCCAGAAATTATAAAAAATATATTGTGATAATTCAGAAGTCTTAAAAAAATAATATCTAATGATTGAGGTAATGGGGCTGAGTTAGAATTGGTTTGGTAAACATAAAAAACAGGTTGACCACCATAGCGTTTAAAACCAAGGATAATTAGTCAGACCGCTACCCTAAGATTCTTCTGCGGGCTTTTCCTCTGCTTGAATTAGTACCACCGAGATTTTATGAAATACAGGGTGATTTTCTTTTATTTGAGAACCCTTAATAATAGCTTTCATAGGTTCACAGTTTTTTAATAAAAAAAATCACCTGTACAATAATGACTAATTTTTGTCAACAAACACTTTTGTTTAATTTACGTTACGGTTAGTTACACCTAGTTAGACACACTGTGCGGCCCTCGACCCCAAATAAACTCGGATCACAAATAGATCACTAAATCTTAATAAATTAAATTTAACAAAACCCATAATGAGTTAAAATTTAAGTGATAATTTTCGTTTCTGACCTGAAAAAGTTTTAATATGACAGTTCTATTTTTAGTTCTACTTTTAGCTCTATTTTTAGTTCTCTCTTTAGTTATTTTTAGTTCTCTCTTTAATTTTTTACCTAAAAAGGCTTTAATAATGACAGTTCTATTTTTAGTTCTACTTTTAGCTCTATTTTTAGTTCTCTCTTTAGTTAAGAAAATTTATTAGTCTCGAGCCACACGAGTGTCGTATGAATTCTGTGACTCGTGTGACGAAACATTTTCACATCTCTTTACGGTATAATACTGGAGAAAGTAAAATATTATTAAAATTTCTTATTTTATTAAAATATTAAAAACTTAAATTGTACAGAACATTTTCTTACATAAATAATAATGAACTGAAAAAATATATGGTGAAATCAGTAAAAATGGCGTAAATGTGAGTGAAAACCATTTTAATGATGGTGGTGTTTATCTCCATGACCCTTGTGGTGGTGTCCATGATGACCAAGTCATGATGATGGCCATGATGGCCTTTGTGACCATGATGAGACTTATGACCCTTATCGAATCGTGGTGACCACCCTTCTTGAAGAATCCTTTATGGCCATGGTGCTTATGATGTTTGCCCCCTGCAAAAAATGTTAAAATCACTCCATTATCATCCTTGGTTCGTAATCTCAGATTTACATTAAAGAAATTACAGAATAGTGTATAAAATGTTATAAAATAAATTACATCATGTTTTCCTCCTTTGTGGTGTCCTCCTTGTGTCCCTTAAAGTATTTGTCGAAGTGGTCATGGTGTCCATGGTACTTTTTGAAGTCACTGTCATCGTAGAACTTCTTATGGTGACCATGTTCTTCCTTGTGGTAAACATTCTTGAATCCCTGCGATGAAACAAAGTCTTAGAAAATGTCATCGAAAATATTTCACCACAAAATACACAAACTATCATCATAAAATTACCATAAAGCATTGAAAAGGAAAGGATAAAATATGGCCACCCAAAATATAAGTATTCAAGTAGTGAACATTTAGTGATGAAAATGGGAAGTTTAAATGGTGACTTTAGCTTCCTTCGTCTGAAAACTAATTTCATACCTATGGTGATGCCCCTTGTGATGATGTCCTTTCTTGCCATGTTTGTGTCCTTTGCTCGCTTTGAGCCCCTTGTGATGATCACTATGATGATGGTCTTTGTGATGGTGTCCTATGAAGTGTTTTCCTCCTTTGTCGTGGAAACCCTGTAAAAGTTTATTAAAATCAAAGGGCCTGTCACCTTACCTTTATTACCTCCAAAACAATGCGAATTATTTGAACATGTTCCTACCTTTTTAGAGTGCTTTCCGAAGTGTCCATGTTTGTCATTCTTGTGTCCATGTTTGTCATGGAAACCTTTGTGTCCTTTTGACCATGATTATGGTGATGACCCTTTTTATGGCCTTCGTGATGTGCATAATGTTTATGATGGCCATGATGACCTGTTTAAAGAACAGTTAAACAATTAGCAGCCATACACCGTGTATTACCGTATATTCACTGCTAAGATGATGTTGCTGTGAAGTGTTACCTGCTGCGGGGGTCAAATCGTGAGTGGCGACAGCCGACACTGTTGGCTCTCTGCATAGCTTAGCCCATCGCCGGAAAGCAATTCTCCGACTGTCAATGAACTATCCTCGCCTTTCCTGGCTACGGAAACATTCAAGAAAGCTAAGACGGCTACCAGAACCAACAGTAAACGAGGTAACTGTAAACATAAATGTAAAATTAATTCAACCATATAACTAACCACAAAAAAGTACTCTTTCTTTTCACAACAAAAAGTTAATCAAATTTTGTAAATATTTTTGGTTTTTGTCCTTTTGAAAGTACCAAAATGGAAGAACAAACTAGTTTGTTTCGAGGAATAACTCTTTATAGGTTTTCGCTGTTTTAATATTTCATTCAACTCTTGTTTGAGATGGCTTCCTTACAGTTTACAGTTCGAAAACACAAGATCGACAAATCTTCATTAAAAATTGAATCTGATATCAAAAAATAAAAAATACAATTTTACTTCGAACTTCGACATCAATATACTGTAATTTGTGTTAGGCGTTTCTTCACTACTTTATATAAATATAAATAAATATATATATATATATATATATACAGGGCGTCCAAAAAAATGTATACACACTTTAACAGCTGATAGCTCAATGATGTTTCTTTCTTCCAAGTTAAACCCATTAGACTTAATAATGGCAGTCAGACTAAGCTTTGAACAAAGGAAATCATTCAAATGCTACTGGAAGTGTGAAAACGCAGTTGAAGTACAAAGACAGTTTAGGAGGGAGTTTCAAACAGATCCACCAACGCGACTTACCATCACTCGAATTAGAGATAGTTTGAAGCCGATGGAACTGTTCAGAATGTCCACAAGAAGCGTTCTGGAAGACCACGGACATCGACAAGCCCCACAAAGCAAGAAAGAGTACTGGAAACGTATCACCAAAGTCCAAGAAAATCTGTGCGGCAAGCGAGTCGTGAGGTAGGAATTTCAGAATCGTCTGTCCAACGCATTTGAAGCGCTGTCAATGGAAAAGTTACATTCCAAGATTAGTCCATGCTATTAATGAAGATGATCCGGACCGAAGAGTGGAGTAATTGCGAGTGGTACTTGGCACGATGTGGATGTGGATTGGACGAAGGGGTTTCGTAGAATACCCTCCGCGTTCACCAGACCTCACACCACTAGACTTTTTTATGGGGATACTTAAAAGACAAAGTCTACGCTATAAAACCTGCAACAGTCGCTGAATTGAGAGCAGCCATTGAACGAGAATGCACACAAATACCAAACGAAATGTTTCGTGATGGTTGCGATTCCATTGCTTCGCGTTATCAGCAGTGCCTGGACCAGAACGGACGTCAGTTTGAAAACAGGCGTTGACAAAACAATTAAATAATGTCTGTAGATTCTATTACATTTTGAAAATGAAATGTTTTTAATAAACACTGCCTTTATAATTATTAAAGTGTGTATACATTTTTTGGGACGCCCTGTATATATATATATATATATATATATATATATATATATATATATAATATATATATTATATATATATATATATATATATATATATATAAATATATAATCTACTACATCTCACCATTTTGATGTGGCACATGGCTTGGGAACAGAAAGGTAAGAAACGACTTTGTTCAACGACGATGATCGCTCTCTGATTCCACAACGAAATTCGATGTCTATTTATACACCGAAGAATAATCTCATGGAAAGCTTTCTTTCCCAAGGATTCGAAAAAGAGAAAAATGAATGGAGATAAAAATCAAACGTCCGTTTGAAAGAGGGGGTGGAGGGGGGGGGGGGTCTGTACGGGGGTCCGTCTCCAAATTGGAACTTAACGTTTCACGAAACGAAAGAATGCTTTACGCTCTTTGGCACTAACTTTGCCCTTCGCATTTTTTCTTTTTTCTTTTGCTTTTTTATCACTTTATAATTGTTAAGGATTGCTTTGTTTTTGCCTTTGCACCTATAAACAAATTTGATATGCTTCGTAGGGTCATTGTGCCTTTAGCATTTAAGATGGTATTTTAGTAAAAGCATATATGCTGTAGTATATATATATTATATATATATATATATATATATATATATATATATTATATATATATTTATATATATATATATATATATATATATATATATATATATATATATATATATATATATGGGATTGAACTCAGAATGGTCCCCTAAGATCTTTTACGTCACATACAGACCATGCATGGAACAAGGAACTCTTCTAGGAAAATTAAATCCATTATACTTCGAATAAGTAATGGTAGATGAGAAATACTATAATTTTTATTTTTCCTAATGTTAGCCCGACGTGGGCAATGGGTTACTCGCAATCATGAAACAGACATATTAAGTGCTTTAAAAAATGGCCGCTCATTTCTGCCAGTTGAGGTTTAAGTTTTGGTTTTTGACTGAAAATACAATAGTTACGCCTTTTTCTTTGATGTATTCAATCCGACGTGAATGCAACGAGTTTGTTGCGTATATTGACGTTCTGAATATAGTAGGCTAGGTGTAGCTGTAGACCCTAGATCATGTCCCAAAACTGGATCCTATCTGCTTGGCAGAGTGCTGGTGAAGGAAGATATATTTTGGGGTATCTTTGCGAATGACCAATTGCCCACTTCGTGCTAACATCATGAAAATGAAAAACAATAGTATTTGTCATTTATCAGTACTTATTTGAACTATAGTGGATTTAATTTTGCCAAGAAGAGTTCTTTATTCCATGCACTGTCTGTGTGTAACATATATATATATATATATATATATATAATATATATATATATATATATATATATATATATATATATATATGTATATATATATATATATACACGGTGAACCAAAAGTAGGTGGACAGTAGGTTGAATACGGTTGTGTTATATTATATTATAACTATGGTGTTCATTATAACTATGGTGTTTGTGTTTTTATATATTAAATATTATAACTAAATTTATTTAAATTTTATTTTGTATTATAGTATACAAAAAAATTAAATATGTATTCTCAAAATAAACGTTATCATTTACTGTCCACCTACATTTGGTTCACCCTATATATATGTAAAACAGGAAGAAGGGTCTATTCGAGCATCAAAAGCCTGTGAAGCTCGCATAAATAACGATAATAACAAATTTTGGAAATTTGTTAAGAATCAAACGGGTGTTAAAAATGTTCTCCCTCCGACAATCGATGGGGTGTCGGGGGAGGATGAAATTGCAAAGCTGTGGAAAAACCACTACTCTAACATTCTTAATAGTGTAAGTAGGGATAATCTTAAGATAGATTGCAGCGAAACGATTGTGGGAGGGACAAGGGAAAATATTTTGATATCATTTTCTGAAGTAAAGAGGTTAATTAAAGAGTTAAAGACTGGTTCTGCGTCAGGGGTAGATGACTTATCGAATGAGCACTTAAAATATGCAAATGACGTAGTATGTCTGCATATATCATTGCTCCTATCAGCCATGCTTTTTCATAGCTATATCCCTGCAGAGTTCATGAGGGTATATATCGTGCCCTGGTCAAAAATAAGTACGGAGACATTCTGTCCAGCAATAATTACAGGCCTATTGCTGTCGCTTCCTGCTTCTCGAAACTAGAAAAACTCTTGTTACTCCGATTAAATGATTTCCTATGGACATCTAATCCGTTTGGCTTTAAAAGGTCCCACTCAATTGACCTGTGTATCTATGTGCTTAAAGAAACAATATCTAAATACATTGACAGTAATTCAACCATTTATAGCTGCTCCTTGATATAAGTAAGGCATATGATAGGGTGAACCACAGTATTTTATTTGCAAAACTAGAAGACAGGAAGGTTCCCATGTACATATTAAATTATTGAAATTTTGGTATTCCCACCAATCTTCACTGTTAGGTGGGGCAATGTACTATCCGAGTGTTTTGGCTCCTCATGCGGGGTGAGACAAGGCTCGTTGCTCCCCCTATGCTGTTTAATGTGTATAGTGACGGATTAATTGCTTAACTTAATGAGCAACAGTAGGATGTTGTATAGATAACACAAGGATAAATAACTTAGTTTATGACGATGATATGGTGTTAATAAGTCCCTCTGTTAAGGTCTGGATCGGCTACTAAATGTCTGCGAAGTGTATTCGCAGAAACATGATATTCTTTTTAATGTTACAAAAACTAAGGTTATGCAATTTCATCCTAAAAGCTGTAATCAGCCAGCTGATATAAGGTTTAAAATGAATGGTGAATTAATTGAGGAAGTACAAGAGTTTAAGTATTTGGGTCAAACTATTACCAGCTCCTTGAGTGATGACTCGGATATAAGAAAACAATCTCGAAGCCTGTGTGCTAAAGCGAATATGACCATAAGAAACTTTCGTTTCTGTACAAGTGAAGCTAAAGACACACTCTTTCGTACTTTCTGCAGTAATATATACGGTCAGCAACTCTGGGTGAATTATAAAAAAGGTTCTAGCAGAACCCTAAATTTGCTGTACAACAGGTCTTTTAGACTCTTACATAAATTACCCCCGAGATGCTCAGCTTCGCAAATGTTTGCTACCCGCAATGTCCCGAGCTTCCCAGAGGTAACAAGACGTGCTCAACACAGTCTAATGCAAAGAATTAAAAAATCAACCAACCCGATCATCCAAGCTATCCATGAGTCCTGCCATTTATCCTCTAAGGCCTAAGCTATGGACTTCTTGGTACGAAAACGTCTGTCTGTAGCTCCACTTAACTTCGACAGTGCAGTATTATTTCTAATCAATTGTATATATTTCTATCCTTAGTATATGAACTGTCATTGTATTATTAATATTTGTCATATGGACTATAGTCTGCCAATAAATCTTTTCATTTTCATTTTCATTTTCATTTCATTTTTATATATATATATATATACACACACACACAAAAGAAATTAAAAATATATTGGTAGTGTTGACTTAGGCACCTTCATGAAGAAGATAGCTACGTACGTCGTAACCACAACGAAACACCGTTTCCCGTTAAATCAGCGGGGGTAAACGACGTTGGGTCTGTTTAGTATTTCGATGCGGGGGCACTCCTCTGCGTTCAGATGATGGAGCGACAAGTAGTTGGTTTGAATCGCACGTAGAGTTGGAGTGGGTCTCCGTCACATGACCTTCGTCGATGCGAAGAGGATTAAACAATCCCAAACATTAATTTATATTCCATGAAGAATTCCGACACCTGACATTGAACATTCACATGCAGAAGAGTCCCGAGGGTATCTGACAATCTAAAGAAATAATCCCAGAAAAGCAACTTTCTACTACATCAGACTAACTCAAAAACCATCAACATGGATCTTAGCGTCAACCTTTTAAAAGGCTGAAGAGGGAACATTCACACACACACACACACACACACACACACACACATATATATATATATATATATATATACATAGTTACATTCCGTTACATCGGCGAGGTTAAGCGACGTTGGGTTTGTTCAGCAGTTGAATGGGTGACCGTCGTCTGCGTTTTAGATAGTGTAGAGTTGCTCGATGGTTCGATTTCCACGTAAAGCTGTACGTCCCCTCCGTCACATAATATTGCAGTTACAAAAGATGTTAAACAAACCTAAACAAAAGATATTTTAACTCTTTTCAACTCTTTTAACCCTTTCAACTCCTTCTAACTCCTTCTAAGTTGATTGCTCAAGTTTATAATGGGTGCTTTGCGGGAACAAATTAGATGGTGATGCATCAAACTAGTTCTTATAATCGGCTATACACAAGTATTTATGTATATATTCAATCCTTTGCTGAATCTAGCGATGAGGTATACATCAGTCCTTGAATGTTAACAACAATGTATACAGAAGTAGTTTTAGAGGCCGACAAAGAACCTAAGATCCTCTCTAAGTTAGCCCCATAAAGAAGTTAGAAGAAAAGAGGAAAGGAAGTCAAGCAAATGAAAATGAAGAATGTTGAAAGTTCTCATCCCATTTTACATTTAAAATGTGTAAAATTTCACATAGAAATAACAGGGTTGCTTCATAGGAGGATTTCAGTTTAGAGTATTCTATAAACAGCGACAGTATTAATCTTGACCATGTAACTGGAATACAGGGTCGAATTAAGGCATGGGCTAACGGGGCTACAGCCCAGGTGACACGCAGTAAAGGGGCCCCGAAAAAAGTAGAATAGAAACATTTTCTAACATATTTTTAGGAATTTAATATTGCCATTTGCCAAATTTTAGTTGAACTCTGGACTTACATGAACAAAATCTACTTTCATAGTGACGACATTCGACCTTATTGTTTAATATTTTAACCGAGAGTGACAAACTTATACATACATTTCAGATTTTCAGTGAAAATAACCTACCCTAACCCAGGGCTTCTCAAACTTTTTTCACTTGCGACCCCTTTGGATCAGACAAATTTTTTCGCGACCCTTCACTCAATGTCATAAAAGCAATAGGTACTAACACTGTATATTTATGAAAAAAAATATTTTCAAATGTTTCTGCGACCCCCTAATATTTACGCGACCCCTAGTTTGAGAAGCGTGGCCTAACCTAACCTAACCACATCTGACCTAACCTAGCGTAATTTAACCGAGCATAATGTAACCTAATCAAACTGAATCAACGTAACCTAGCCTAATTTAAACTAATTTAACATGAATTTAACTGACATACATAAAGTCAAACTTTCCAACATGATGATGCATGTTTAGAAATTTAGCTGGCGAGATATGCATATTGGCATTGCGCAGATCGACAGTGTTCCACTACTCCTAACTCCATACGCTTTTCACACTTTGCGAAAGGGTCTAAAGCAGGCGTCGGCAACCCCTGGCACGCGTGCCAAACTTGGCACGCGAGGCATCTATCCTTGGCACGCGAAAAGATTTAATTTTTTTTTAATAATTTTAAGATTAAAAAAAGAGAGGAGAAATACTACTCAACACCATAAAATTATTTTTTAAAAATGGAATTGGCATGCAACACCAAAAAGGTTGCCGACGCCTGGTCTAAAGAGAATGCATTATTATTATTATTATTATTATTATTATTATTATTATATATTATAAAACAATAGAAAAAATGTATTTATACCTGCGGTTCTTTATTCCTGATAATAATGACTTAATGTGGCTCACCAAGCTCTTAAAGGCTCCCGACCGATGTACTGGGTACAGAGATAGTATTGAAATGAATATTTTTATTTACATTCATTTAAACCATTGGTTCTCAACCGGTAAATTACCCAACTGAGGTAATCACAACTATTTTGTGGGGTAATGACACGCGTTCCAAAAATAAAAAAAATGAATATTGTGATAATTAAGAAGTTATAAAAAAATAGTATCTAATGATTGGGGTAATGGGGTGAGTTAGAATTGGTTTTGGGTAACCATAAAAAACAGGTTGAGAACCACTGTCGGTTTAAACCAAGAATAATTAATCAGACCGCGGCCCTAAGATTTCTACCTGCGGCCTTTTCTTCTGCTTGAATTAGTACCGAGATTTTATGGAATACAGGGTGATTTTCTATTATTTGAGAACCCTTAATAATAGCTTTCATAGTTTCACGGTTTTTGAATAAAAAAATAAATCACCCTGTACAATAATGACTGATTTTTGTCACCAAAACACTTTTGATTAATTATACGTTACAGTTAGTTACACCTAGTTAGATACACTGTGCGGCCCTCGACCCAAATAAAGTAGAATCACAAATAGATCACTAAACCACTAATAAATTAAATTTAACCTAAACCATAATGAGTTAAAATTTAAGTGATAACTTCGTTTTTTTCCCTAAACACGCTTTAATAATGACAGTTCTATTTTTAGTTCTATTTTTAGCTTTATTTTTAGTTCTCTCTTTAGTTATTTTTAGTCCTAGTTTAGTTATGAAAAGTTATTAGTCTCGAGCCACACGAGTGTCGTATGAATTCTGTGACTCGTGTGACGAAACATTTTCACATCTCTTTACGGTATAATACTGGAGAAAAGTAAAATATTTATTAAAATTTCTTATTTTATTAAAATATTAAAAACTTAAATTGTACAGAACATTTTCTTATTTACATTAAATAATAATGAACTGAAAAAATAGATGATGAAATCAGTAAAAATGGCGTAAATGTGAGTGAGAACCATTTTAATGATGGTGGTGTTTATCTCCATGACCCTTGTGGTGGTGTCCATGATGACCAAAGTCATGATGATGGCCATGATGGCCTTTGTGGCCATGGTGAGACTTATGATCCTTATCGAAATCGTGGTGACCACCCTTCTTGAAGAGTCCTTTATGGCCATGGTGCTTATGATGTTTGCCCCCCTGGAAAAAATTTTAAAATCACTCCATTATCATGCTTGGTTCGTAATCTCAGATTTTACATTAAAAATTACAGAATAGTGTACAAAATGTTATAAAATAAATACATCATGTTTTCCTCCTTTGTGGTGTCCTCCCTTGTGTCCCTTAAAGTATTTGTCGAAGTGGTCATGGTGTCCATGGTACTTTTTGAAGTCACTGTCATCGTAGAACTTCTTATGGTGACCATTCTTCCTTGTGGTAAACATTCTTGAATCCCTGCGATGAAACAGTCTTAAAAAATGTCATCGAAAATATTTCACCACAAAATACACAAACTATCATCATAAAATTACCATAAAGCACTGAAAAGGAAAGGATAAAATATGGCCACCCAAAATATAAGTATTTAAGTTGTGAACATTTAGTGATGAAAATGGGAAGTTCAAATGGTGACTTTTAGCTTCCTTTCGTCTGAAAACTAATTTCATACCTTTTGGTGATGCCCCTTGTGATGATGTCCTTTCTTGCCATGTTTGTGTCCTTTGCTCGCTTTGAGCCCCTTGTGATGATCACTATGATGATGGTCTTTGTGATGGTGTCCTTTGAAGTGTTTTCCTCCTTTGTCGTGGAAACCCTGTAAAAGTATATTAAAATCACAGGTCCTGTCACCTTAACTTTATTTACCTCCAAAACAATGCGAATTATTTGAACATGTTCCTACCTTTTTAGAGTGCTTTCCGAAGTGTCCATGTTTGTCATGCTTGTGTCCATGTTTGTCATGGAAACCTTTGTGTCCTTTGTGACCATGATTATGGTGATGACCCTTTTTATGGCCTTTGTGATGTGCATAATGTTTATGATGGCCATGATGACCTGTTTAAAGAACAGTTAAACAATTAGCAACCATACACCGTGTGTTTATCATATTTTCTCTGCTAAGATGATGTTGCTGCGAAGTGTTACCTGCTGCGGGTGTCAAATCGTGAGTGGCGACAGCCGACACTTGTTGGCTCTCTGCATAGCTTAGCCCATCGCCGGAAAGCAATTGTCCGACTGTCAATGAACTATCCTCGCCTTTCCTGGCTACGGAGATATTCAAGAAAGCTAAGACGACTACCAGAACCAACAGTAAACGGGGTAACTGTAAACACAACTGTAAAATTAATTCAACCATATAACTAACCACAAAAGTGCTCTTCTTTTCACAACAAAAAGTTAATCAAATTTTGTAAATATTTTGGTTTTTGTCCTTTTGAAAGGATCAAAATGGAAGAACAAAATAGTTTGTTTCGAGGAATAACTCTTAATAGGTTTTCGCTATTTTAATATT